>VXAU01000227.1:484650-523738 GCA_013399695.1 Formicarius rufipectus
TAGACCCGCTCGGTTCAGCCCTGTTCGGTTCAGCCGCACTCGGTTCATCCCCGCTCGGTTCAGCTCGGCCCTCACAAATGCCCCGGTGCTCAGGGGGGCAGAGCCCCGTTCCCCCAGCACGGGGCAGAGCCCCGGCGTGTTCCGTGGACCCGGCAGGACCCTCCAGGACGAGGCAGTCCCACCGTGAGCCCCGGCCCGGGGACAGCCCCCCTGTGCCATCCGGGACCACTGGGACAGCACAGACCCCCCTGTGTCATCCGGGACCACTGGGACAGCACAGACCCTCCTGTGCCATCTGGGACCACTGGGACAGGACAGACCCTCCTGTGCCATCCGGGACCACTGGGACAGCACAGACCCCCCTGTGTCATCCGGGACCACTGGGACAGCACAGACCCTCCTGTGCCATCTGGGACCACTGGGACAGGACAGACCCCCCTGTGCCATCCGGGACCACTGGGACAGCACAGACCCTCCTGTGCCATCTGGGACCACTGGGACAGGACAGACCCCCCACCTCCAGGAGCCGCAGCCCCAGGACTGATCCCCCTGCCTATCCAGGACACACAGACACAGGGCAGACCCCACTGTGATCTCCATGTCTTTGACCCCCTTCTCAGGGGAAGGAAAAGGGAATCAGTACTCTCAGAGCAAAATGGATCTGGGTTTGCCTCTTTCTCTCCATGAAAGAATTCTTAAAGACATATTCTTCATGTGTATGTTCTACATGGGGGGATTTTTCATGACTAGGGAGAAAACTCTTTGAAACAGCTGTTCCAGAACTGCTGTTTGGAGGTTTCTCATGTCTTCTGAATGGTGGCACTGATCACTGCCGAGGACCAGCACTGGCCTGGAAAATCTCTTGTCCCTAAAATATTCTCATTGAGGAATGGACAGTTGGAAATACTGGTGATGACTGTTTTTTTAAGATGTGAAGTACTCAATTATGGTAGGACATGGAGGTATGTTTGCTTGCTTTGTGGTGCTGCCGCTCAGCTTGGCATCTGAGCCCCTTCCATCCAAATTCACAGGTATTACCAGTGCCCTTCATGAATTTCATCAGCCCTGGTATTTCCTCATTTCCACAATGATCAGGATTTCATGAATGGAATAAAAGCACAAGAACTCAGAGCTGTGAGATGGAGACAGGAGTGAAATTTCTCCATTGATTTTAATTTGGAATGAGCAGCAGCCGAGTTCAGAGGGATTTACATATGACATCCATATGAGCACCACAGGAATTCAGTTTGATTAATACTACAATGGAAATGAGCTGCAGAAATGGTTTGCCATTTATTCAGAAGTGTTGCCAGAAAAGCTCAGCACATTTGCAGCCTGGTTTGGGCCAGCTCAGCTCTTGGAGGGTGTTGGAGTGATGAACTCCCTCAAAGGGGCACACTGATACCTGATGCATGAGCAGGACCTGCACGAGGAGAGGGTGGAGGGGAACATAAGGCAGCATGACTGGGAAGAAAACCTCGTGGTCTCTCCTTCTCTCATCCCTCTCCCCCCTCATTAGTGTCTGCCAACATCCAACACCAAACGCCCTCCTAGGCTCGCTCCCACTGTTTGCAATGAACTTTGTTTTCTGCTGCAAATTGATCCTCAATCTGGCATGGATGACAAAAATGTAAACCTTATTCTGCTTGAAAGAAAAAGCTCAATTTCTCCTGGTCCATGACTTTCTTATCCTGAATCTGATACGTAATAAAAAGGTGAATAATAGGGCATAGGGATGGATGCAGAGGAGGAAGATCTAGAGGAACATGTGTGTCCAGTATTCCTGCTTCTCTCATTGATATATTCTTTGACCTGGCATCTCCCTTGGAAAGGGGAGATAAAAATCTTCTCCCCATGCTTTGAAAAGGCAGGAGAGAAGGTTATTTACAGATTAAATCCCTGACAAGCTGCAGATCACCTTGCAGGACCTCCCGTACGTTTCCTTTCCCAAAGCAGACTCATATTGAGACCAGCTGTTGAATTTACCAGGGTCTGTCTGCCCAGAAGAGTCAGTTTTTGTTGTAAAGGCTTCATGGCCTAGAAAATCACCTTTATGAATACCAGTGCACTGTTGGTAGTGGGAAATTGCCTGGCCTCATGTCCCAAATGTTTGCAGGCAGCTCTGTCTTTCCCTGCCTGATTGCAGAGTGGTCCTCTGCACGAAGGCTGCCTGCTGCCAACCCATATGGGCCCCCCTTCCATCTCCTTGTGAGGCAAAAGAACACATTTTCTCACTAGAACACAAATCCTGTTTCTCATGGCTCTTTTCAATCATTTCTGTCTTTTCCACATCCCAGGTGGATGCCAAGTCTGGGTGCAAAGTTCTGAGGTGTCACTGTGCCATGTCCAGGGCTCACCCCCTTCCCCTCCCTTCCCCTCCCACCCTGGTTCAACATATCCTTTCCTGTCAGAAAATGCACCCAAATTTAAGCTGAACCCCTCTGTTAAAGAGTCACTCGTGTTCTGATCTGCTTTGCTCACTCTGAACTTCTTCCCAGAGTTGCTGCTTTCTTGATTCCACCCCTCCTTTGCTGTTATCTCCCTGC
Organism: Formicarius rufipectus; assembly: GCA_013399695.1. Taxonomy (NCBI): domain Eukaryota; kingdom Metazoa; phylum Chordata; class Aves; order Passeriformes; family Formicariidae; genus Formicarius; species Formicarius rufipectus. Next base: position 487,197 of record VXAU01000227.1, read on the forward strand.
CAAGCTTGAGTACATATTATTCTAATATGAAATTATTATCTAATTATTGTTTAATATCAATATACAGCCCATAATGATCTGATTTCAGGCTGTACAATAGCTCAATCCTAGCACCCTTCCTGACTCAGCAGTTATCTGGTATATTCCTCTATCAGCAGTTTAAGTATGCTTTGGGTTATCCAGGCTTAGGTGTAAAAAAATCAGCTTATTTTGAGTGTATGTTGTTTAAATTTCTTGGCTAATAATAGTCTTACAAGTCCTTCATCAGTCTTATGAAAAAAGATCAGTTTTCTCTGCAGAAGCAGAATTCAGGAGGTTATTGAACGCTTGATTTGTTGCCATTGTTAATAAATTTCCTGTGTCTATTAATAGACCCATATGGGTTCGAATTCCCTTTGTTCCCAGCATCTTCTAAACATTTCCTACCGCTGCTCTTTGATCCCGCCAGCCACGAATCTTCCCCTAATAGCTCGTTTCTTCTATTCCTGCCCTTCACAAATTAACTGCGCGTCTCAATCCCAGCCGACCCCTGCACCTCCCGTCGGGATTCACGGCTCAGGAGCCCCCTTTGATCCGCGTGTCAGGAAGAAATGCTGTTCCCCAGGGCCACGACGAGCCTCTGCCGTGGGTCAGGGGGCCGTGGGTCAGGGGGCTGTGGGGCGAGCCGGGGCTGTTCGGGGGATGGAGCTGAGAGGGTGACCCGGGGATGGAGCAGCGGGTCCATGGCAGAGCTGCGGGATGCTCGGTGCCCGGGCTGCTCAGGGTCGGGAGAGCCGAGGGGCTCGTCCCAAAGGATGCCCAGCACACCCCTGAGTCCTGTCCCACCGTGCCCGGCACGCACGGGCAACCCCATACAGGTCAGAGCTGGGGGAAAATGTTCGGGTTTCTGACCTTTGCACCCCCACCCAAACAATTATTTGAGGTATTTAATGTAATTTAATAGAAAAATTCCCAAGTTCCATCCTCCTCTTGCACTTTGTCCCTTCTTTCCTTTTTGCTCTTTCTCCCCAACACAGCCCCTGCTCAGCTTCTGGAATTACTGTAAAGAATTCCAAGCAAGAGATTTTTCAGAATCTTAATAAACTATTGGACACAGGAAACAGCTCAAGTTATTGATTCAATTTGAGTCATCTTTTCTCAAACTGCCCATTGAATTTCTGGCATAGCTTAGATTCAGGGTCATCTTGGGCTCACTGATCAATATAAAATGTTATTATTTATATGTCTTGCTTTTTGGTTGCCCTTACTGCTCTTCAACACATACATATCAATTTGGAATCATCAACTTCCTACTTCCCCCCTCCTTTTCCAGTGAAACAGGACAGATTCCAGCTGTTGCTCTCCTTACAATATTATGACCATTTTGAGTACCTGAAAAAACCCTTCTCCAGGAAGTCCCAGTCTCTGTTCAATTTTTCTGACTAAATTTTGCTCGCCCCAAAATACAGCCAATAGCTTGCAGCTCCTTCAAAGCAACTGACTCCTTGACTGCTGGCTGGACTCACCCTCCAGTGATGGTGACACCTTTCTAGTCCCTTCAGAGCAGAACGTCCTCTCAGAATGTGAAATAATATTAATAATTCCATGCTAATTGATAGAGTTCATAATCAACAAACAAGAATGTAAAGTCCACATGTGACTGAAGGTGGTATGCATCTTTTCTTTGTGACAGGGCAAGGGGGAATGGCTTCAAGCTGAAAGAGAGTAGGTCTAGATTGGATATTGAGAAGAAATTCTCCCCCGTGAGGGTGGGCAGGCCCTGGCACAGGTTGGGTGGAGAATTTGTGGCTGCCCCATCCCTGGAAGTGTCCAAGGCTGGTTTGGATGGTGCTTGGAGCAACCTGGGATAGTGGCAGAGGAGTGGAACAAGATGGTCTTTAATGTCCCTTCCAAACCAAATCATTCTATGATTCTGTCATTCTATGAAATATTGTTCCAGCTCAGCAGGTTTTCCTTGAAAATCAGTCATTTTGCACTGAGGAGGATGTAAGTTCAATGACATTCAATATTTCAGAGCCTAAAGCCAGGATGCACGAGTCCACTGGGAAGCTGTCTGAATTGCAGACTGAGGGATTTAGCAAGCCTTGGAAACATGGAAAATCCCAAGGGACTGAGGGTTTACAAAATTGTCATGATGGCTGGAGAAAGGAAGCCACGAACCCAGATCAGATGGTGGGAAGGATAATTGGGTTCCTACAACTATGCCCTGGTTAAACAGCACAATTAATGGCTTTTGGCATGGAAAGTAGGTTGGGCTGGACAGACTCCTGGTCTTGGCTGTGAGAAATTTGGGCTGGTGAAAACACCCTCGCTGGCCCGGGCCATGCCTGAGTGGTTCTAAGCAGGCACATTGGCAGCACCATGAGGTGGAGACACTGAATACAAATCAGTGAGGAAACAGCACCAGCAAGGAATTCATGAAATGCTCTAAACTGGGAATGTTAAATGTCAGCTGTGCCTGGCTCCACGACAGAGCTCCCGACCAACGCCAGCGTGCCGAGAGGAAGGAGCAGGAATTAGACAGACAGAGCTATTTAGAAAAGATGTAGATGACAATCATAACATCTACAGTAAGGTTTGCAGGGGACAAAAAGCCTGAGCAAGACAGATAACTGCTGCCAAACCCTCATTAAATAGCCCCAGGCCAACCACTGTGTTTGAAGAGCCATCCACAAATCCACACCAGAGAGCCTGGAAAATGCATTCCCCAGGATGAGAGACTCCCTCTCACAAAGCACCATTCAGAGCAGCTTCTGAGTCGTTCTGTGCATCTGCCTCACATCAGGTTTATAAAAGGGGGGTAGCAAGGAGTCAGGAGTGACCCAGATCCTTCACACAGCATTGGAAAAGCTATTACAGGAACACCACGGAGCTCTGCTGTCAGCACAAAGAGGGCTGGAAGAAAAGCTACAAAACTCTGCTGGGGCTAAAAGACATCCTTGATTCGAGGTCAAGGAGCTCTTCATGCTTGGCACAGGAAGCTGAAGGTCTTTGCCATGGCATGTGCAGCTGGAAGTTGCAATGAGATGGAGGGCTGGGAATGAAAATGGGGGTGATGGATAATGAGAAGAGTGTCGGTGCCAAGGAAGCTGAGCAACTCCCTCCCCGTGGGCAGTGCTCTGAGTCATGCTCTGGGACTTTGTCTTGGTCCTGGAGGAAGAGGGGAATTCCTCCCCTGGAGCAGTGATAATAATGTCACACACTGAGCTTCTCTTTGCATCTGCAGAAAGACTTGTCCTGCCTTTCTGGGTTTTCTTTTTTCCAAATTATTGTAGGCCTGTCCCCCCTGGAGATGGAGCATGGTGGACCCTGCTTTCACCTGCCGTGGAGAGTCTCTGCTGCAGAGTGATGTCTTTCAATGGAGCAGGAATCCCGGGAGGGATCTGCTCCTCAGGCTGACAGAGACCTGAGGGTTTGCCACGCTCACTTAGGGGGGGTCATGATGGATCCCACCCCATCCAGTGGTCCTGCTGCTCCCTTTCTGCTGGCAGCTGGGTCTGACAGGATGGAAATATCCAGCCTCAGTACAATCTTTGGGCTCAGCAGAGAGCATTTCTCTGAGTCTTATGACAGATAAAGGCTGTAATAAGTGGTCTGTAGCAGTTACTTTTGGCATCAGCTTTTGCAGCCCCTCTGTGGGTAGAAATAAGCTCACAGCCCATTAATCTCTTCCAAATTAAATAGAATTACTTGCTTGTTGCGTGTGACGAGCCTCTCCCAGGTCAAGAGATCTCAGCTGCTTTCCTTTGCTCCAGGGGGTAAATCCTGTAGCCAGTGACAGTGGGAAAGCAGGGCCAGCCCTCAGTCATTCCTGCAGGGCTGGCAGTGCTTGAACTCCCCTGCTCCTCACTCCTTGTTCCACCAGCATCACCACGGTGCCACAGTGCCAGACTTGCCCACCCCATGATCCACAGCTGCCAACCATTCCTACCGTGCAGTGGTAGGACCCAGCAGGTCCTTCCCTCAGCTCGGAGCTGCTTGGAAGATCATGGTGGTGAGTTAATTTGTGAGTTGTTCCTTCAGATGATTAAGGGCTGGCCGGGCTCTGGGGGGTGCTGGGGACCACGGGAGCTCCTGGGCTGGGGAGTGTTTTCCAGGGCATCCCTGGGCTTTCCTGCAGGTGTGTCACTGGGTTATTTATTGCCTGTCAATACAGGTAAGAACACAGAGGGTGTGTAAGAGAAAGGAGGAGGTTCCTGTGCAATCCTGCTGGTAAATGACTCCCGGGGCTATTTCAGGACGTGAACTTGGAAGTTGGGCTGTGCAGGATGGAAATGGAGCTGTCTGCTTTCAAAAGTACTTCTCCTACGTGATGCCTTCACTGTCCTCAGACGCTGCCAGCACGCTGAGGAGACTTCCACGAGGAGGTTTTTTTCTTTTCCAGGGCTTTGCCTCTGCCCAAACCGTGGAGCAGAGGGTCCCACCCTGCCTGCAGTGGGTCCCACCCTGCCTGCAGTGGGGTGTGCTTTGGGGATGTTAAAGGGGAGTGGGAGTTTCCTATTGCCTGCACTTCAGCCTCAGGTTTTCAGGCTCCTGAGCTTGTCCCCAGCTCGATGCTCTCCAGGGTCAGCACTGGGGGCCTGGGGCACAGTGTGGCCACTGCAGGGGCTTCAGATGAGGCTGGTTCGGGAGCCAAGGGCAGTGGAGGGGCCAGGAGGGGAGAGATGAGGCCTCCAAGTGATGGGCAGGTCTGTGCCCTGCCCACTGCACCAGGCACTGCCTGCACCTTCCCTGCCTGCACCTTCCCTACCTGCAGTCTTGGTACTGCCTGCACCTGTCCTGCCTGTGACACTGGGGACTGCCTGCACCTTCCCTGCCTGAAGTCTTGGCACTGCCTGCACCTGCCTAGCCCTATGCCACCTCCACCATGCCCTGCCTGCCTTTTGCACTGCTCTGCACCCCCTTTGCTGCCCGCAGTGCTTGCCCTGCCTCCTGTTGCTGCCTGTGGCACCATCCTCTGCCTGCAGCGACACACAGTGCCAGCCCTGGGAGCTGCCTGCAGTGCAGTGCTGCACCCTGGGGCACCCTCACAGCCCTGCCTGCACCAGGCACTGCCTGCAGCCGTGGTCTCTGCTTTGCACTGTCTTCCCTTGCAGTGTCACAGAGTGGTTTTGGTTGGAAGGGACTTTAAAGCCCATCTTGTTCAAACACCCTGCCACACCTTCCATTCGATCAGATTGCTCCAACCTGATCTTGAACACTCCCAGCCACATATTCTCTGGGAATCTGTGCCAGTGTCTCACCACCCTCCCAGGCAAGAAATAAGAAGCTGGTTTTAATGCTGCTGCCTAAAATGATCTGTGCAGTTCCTGGGAGAGACTTCAGGGTGGGTTTTGAGGAGTTGACCTGGTGCTTCTGGAGAAGCAGAGAAGGATGTCCCAGCAGTGCAGTTAATTTTCTGGAAGCCCTTCTCCATGTGGCTGTGTTGGTGAGGGCAGACAGGCAGAGCAGGCAGCACAGGCACCGTGGTGATAGGACCACACTGTTCCAAGGCAAGGCAGAGTCCTGCAGAGCCTGCTGGGTGTTCTCTCAGCTCCAGTTGTGCTGCTTCAGCTGCTGACTGAGGGGAAAGGGGACACCAAGGGGGAAATGGTCCGTAGGATTGGTATGAGGATCCTTCCTTTCTCTCAGCATTAATTACCAGGCTGGTTGTTTCCAAAACACTGAGAGACAAGAGTTCCCTGGTCATAGAATTGCAGAATCATTACTGTTGAAAAAGACCTGTGAGTTCATTTGTGTCCCAGTATTAGCCCAGCCAGGCAAAGCCACACCACTAAAACATATCTCCTTTTGTACATTCCCAGGTATGGTCACCCACCCCAGTGCCTGACCAGCCTTTCAGGGAAGAAACTTTCCCTATTATCCAATTTAAACCTCCCCTATCACACCTTGAGGCCATGTCCTCAGAAGGCTCCTCTTTGCTGAGGTCCCTGATTGTCTTTCTAGACCAGCACCCTTGTTTCACTTAAATTAAAATTGCAGCATCCTGCTGCTTCTGTGAGCATAAAATCCAGTGTTGCACCCACAACTGAGTGACATCACCTGATTTGATCCAGATTTTATAATCTATAGAGCTCAACCACAATGCACTTAGTAGCAGGCAGGTGAACAGGTGAGGTGTCGTGCACCCCACTACCAGTTTCAGGAGGGATGAAGTGCTGTTCTGTTTCAGGGCATGTCTGATGCCTCCCCCTCGTTATTTGGGGGATCTCTGTGTGTTTGGAGTCTTGCACTGATCCACTCTGAGCCACTGAGAGAGGCTGTGCCAGACTTCTCATCTTTGTGGGAACTCGCTTTGCTGAGAATGGAGGGACCCAGGGATGCTAATTTGACTCTCCCAGAACATTAATTGAGCTGTAGATATAAACTGATATTAGGGCATTCTGGAAATAAGATATAAAAAGATTTCCTGGCATGGTGCTGCAGATTTTTCTCCATTAACATTTTGCAGAGAACAGACCATGGCTCACAAATACCTGCTATTCCTTTCAGTTTTTATTACAGTCACCAACTGTGCCAGAGACAGATCTCCAGGATGCTGAGCACAGAGCCTGTGGTGGCCTATGGGAGACAGGAGAACAGGCATTGCCAGTGCCTTGAGTTCCTGCTCCTGCTTTCCAAAAATCAGGGAAAACAGGCCAGATGAGCGGGAGGTGAGGAGTGTGCATGTTCCTGACGTGAAGGAAGCAAAAACTCCACTGGTGCTCGGCAGGTCAGAGAAGGGCAGGTCCCTTTTTGACCCAAACCTTGTGGTGGAGAAGACACTGGAGTAGTGTTTGTGCAATGGTTGAAAATTAAAAAAATTCTCTTTTTTTTTGAGAGCTCTGCCTCCCCCTTACGAAGCAGCTCTTATTTTAGGGGCAAAATAGTGCTGAACTGAGCTTTGACTGCTCCTACCATCCTGGAGTGTGTCCAGCAGTGATTTCCCATGTGATGTGTCTGCTTGGAAAGGGGAGACTGAGATGAACTCCAGGAGGGGCTCAGGGATCAGCCACTTGCCAAGTGACTGTGTCAGGGAGCAGCTGTGGCAACTTAAACATAGGAAGAGATGTGTGTTCCTGAGCAGTGTGGAGGTAAAAACCCAGGCAATTTCAGTAAGGGAGAAGAAACATGGCCATAAAAAATCCAACAAAGAACGATCTGCTGAGGTGTGAGTGCTGATGTGCCTGAGTGGAGGGGAGGAGGCTGGAGCTGTGTGAGCCCAAGCCAAGCTCTTCCCACCCCATTAGGCTCCAGCAAGGAGTGGCAGCAGCAACCTGCTGGAGGGGGTAAAAGCTGCAGGTTGCTACAGGAGAGAAATACAGCCCATAGTAATAACAAACATCCACCTCCTGCACCTTTATAGAGGCTGTAAATCCTGCCAGACCTTCCAGCTGAGTCCTGTCTGGCATAAGGGTAGAGCTGAGCTCTGGCCCCCCTGGAGCTGTGGGATCCCCTGCTCCCCATGGCAGTGCACTCACAGGGTGAGATATCTCCAAATTACACAGTTGATCGTGGCATGAATCACCAGCAACTGCTGTTGGAAGTGCAGCTCAGGGAGAGCAGCTGATGGTCTTTCCTCTCCTCGTTCCAGGCTCCTTTACAGCAGCTGAAAGCACCAGAAGCACGGGCAGGGATTCAGATGGTTGGAGATGGAGAGAGACACAGTTCCCAAGAGCTGATAAAAAAAATAAATAGTGAGTGTTGTTTCAAAGCCCAGTGGAAGCAATGGAAGGATTAAGCACCAGGCCAGTGTTGCCCATCACTGCTCAGTGTGGCCTTCTGTGCTGCTGGGGCAGCTCAAATCTGGTCACTTGGACACAACGTCTGAGGAGGCTTCACCTCCTGGAGCTGCTGCAGTGGCCAGGCTGAGCATCATCTCTGGAGCAGGGGAGCAGGGCTGGAGAAAGGCTGACACCCCTGCCAGGGAATTCAGAGGAATGGGACAGCTCTCCTCGGTGCACACAGGTCTCCTTCCTCGTGCCTTGGGATGCTCTGCTCACTGCAGGGTGAGTTGTGAGCAGACTGGGGACAGGGACTGTCCAGGGCAGCTGGGTTGGGGTAACTGGGAGGCCTTGAGCCAGAAGTTACCTGGCCCAGTCCTGCCCCTCTCCTGTGATGTCACTGAAAGGCTTCTCTGAATGAGAACAGCAGAACCAGGGCTGGTGTGAAGCCAGGCGCTGGGCAGGGAGCAGGTCAGTGATGCCACCACTGGCTCAGACTGCACCTTCATCTGCAAGGATTGCCCGGGGGTACCATGGCATCCTGCCAGTGCCCCCACTCCCAGAGGAGCACATTCCAACCTCAGGTTAGTCGTGTATGGAAGTTCTGGATCTGGACTGTAACTGGTACCATCCTGATGATTATTCCTGAGCCATCAGAAGTTTAAGACACGGCTGCTTCTAACACAGAGACCACTTGCAGCCATTTTTGTAGATGTTCATAAGTGTCTGGCACATCCAGCTGAACTCCTCACATGCTGGCTGTGCCAGAGGATGAGTTCTTCTGGAAAACCAAAGGAAAATGACCATGACACTTCTGAGAATATGAAGAGACAGGTATTATTTCCCCATTGTTTATAAGCAACTTTTTATGTCTTCAGAAAGTTCAGCTCTACAGCTGGCAGAGCCCACGAGAGATGCTGGAAACCCCACCATGCTCTGGCAGGGGGCTTGGGGCACCCAGCACCTCCAGCAGCAAGCCCAGACACTTGAAATCATAGTTTGGATGGGTCACCAAGCCTGGAAATGGGAAATTGTGGGGAGTGTGGTCTTGAAAATGAGAAATGGTGGGAACTGGTGGTCTTGAGCCCTGGGACCAGGCAGGGGCAGGGGTGACCTGTGCCCAGGGGCTGCAGGAAGGTGTGGGCAGCACCAGCAGTGCAGCAGCTTCCAAAGCCTCAGGAGGTGGTGTACAACTCTGCTGCCACAGGATGCATACAGAGCTGTGGTGAGCTGTCTGGAGAGGTGGTTCAAGGATAACTTTGGAATTGCAGCCTCTGGAGAACTGTGATGGGCATGGGACGTTCCTCCTCAGGTTGATTTCCTGAAATATGAGGGTGACTCAGAGCATTTGGGGCTCTCCAGGCCCTTACTGGGACGCCTGGCTGTGGTCTGCAGGATGCTCTCCTGCCTCCCAGCTCCACCCCGTTGGCACTGGCAGCGGGGGCTCCTCCACTGCCCCGTGCTTGCCAGGCTGGCAGATGGGCACCCTCAGCTTCCAGGCTTGCTGAGTCCTCAGCAGCTTGCCATGCAGGGAGGGTTTGCCAAACCACCCCACAACTTGCCAGACAGCCCCCCAGGCTGGCAGGGATGCCCTGCTCCGAGCTTGGCAGGCTGCTGGCACCCCTGGGCTGCCCCAGCCCCTCCAGCGCTTGGCCCAGCGCTGGGGCAGCTTGGGATGGGCCATCAGGACTTCCAGGTGCTGCCTGGTGAGGTGGTGTGCAGCAGGAGAGCTGTGAACTCGGGGAACCCCAAAACTAAATCCCATCTCTGTGTCCTGCAGGGCTTTGGGGCTTTTGGCTCTGCTGCTGTGCCCAGCAGGGTGCCACGGGGACAGGGGCACTGGTGTCCCCACTTGTTGGCACCCCTCACCCACTGTCAGAGCCCTCCAGGCTGGGAGGCAGCTCAGGTCTCCTGACAAGCTGCTGGGAGGGATTTGGACATTGTGGTTCTGCCTTAGGGAGCTGCATGGCACTGCACAGAGGATCCTGGTTCCTCCAGAGCTCACCCAGCCTCTTGGTGCCACGCTGAGGGGTCATCCCTGTCTGTGCTCACCCTCTGCTCTCCTCTGCCCCTCCTTCACTCAGGCTCTGATGGTGCAGCCAACATGGGCTTGGGGCTGCTCTGGGGACATTAATGGGAATTTTTCCACACTCCCCCTCACCCCAAGCGCACAGGGGCCGACAGTCTGCCAGGCAATTCCATCCAGGAACATAAGTGAGTTATTGAAAGCCTTGCTGGCAGAAACATCGGGATCTAATTTCAGCGTGTGAGTGAAAATATTATTCTCCAGTGTGAGGGGAGAAGTGTTGAAAGAACAAGAGGCTTTTTGAGAAAAGTCAGGAACACCAAGTTACACCAGGACAAAAGTTGAACAGTGACTTCCCAAACCCTGAACTTCCTGCAGAAAGGTTTTGGTTGTGATTAAACCTTTGTCAGGAGCTTCCCTCTGGTCCAGGGTGTGATTTCTGGTCTTAGGAGGGTGCAGAGGAGGTTGGCCAAGGTTGGAGCACGAGCTGGGCATAGTTGTGAGTTTGGGGGTTGGGTCGTGCATGGCCTTGTGCAAACACTGCGAGTGTGGTCTCAACTGCTGTAGGTCCAGGCAGGAGACCTGTGCTCAGGCACTGTCTGGGCAACAGAAGAAGGAGATTGCCCCATGCCATGGGTCTCCTGGAGTGCATCAGTACAGCCAGTGCATGTTTGGGAAGCAGAGCAGTTGGTTAGTGGGTGCATCAGAGCCTCAGGGGTGGGACTCACACAGCCCCTGACAGGGGATGGTCCTTGTCTGCTTTGGTGCCAGCCTGGGCTGGCAGAGGATGTCCTGGTTTTGCCTGGGATGGAGTTAATTTTCTTCCCAGTAACTGCTACAATGCTGGGTTTTGGTACGAGAATAATGGTGCTAAGGTGATGTTTTAGGGTCTGTTGGAGTAGTGCTTCCTCCAAATCAAGGACTTTTCTGTGTCTCATGCTCTGCCACTGAGGAGCTGCGTGAGAAGAAGGGAGGGAGCATGGCCAGGAGAGCTGACTCCAACTGGCCAGAGGATGTTCCACACCACAGAGCATCATGCCCAGTGTAGAAACCAGGGGGAGTTGCCTTAGGTCTGCCAATTGCAGCTGGGAGATAGGTTGGAGAGGGAGTGGTGAGCAATTGTATTGGGCATCACTTGTTTCTCTTGGGTTTTATTCCTCTCTCTTCTCTTATCTCTCTTTTTAAAAATTATTATTATTACTATATTTTACTTTATTTCAGTTATTAATCTGCTCTTATCTCAACCCATGGGTCAATATTTAGTGTCAGGCTGAGGTTGAACCCCCACTGAGGGACAGGACCAGCCGTCCTGCCCCAGGCAGGGAGTGTAGGAGAGATTTGGGTTTCCAGGGGCTGGTCCCTGTGAAAGGCCAGGACGGTGGGGGAGATGTGGGGACAGTGCTGGGGGCCTGAGATGCTGCTTCTCTTGCTCCCCACATCCTCATCCACGAGGCCCTTGGGGCCAGTGCTGTCATGTCTCCCCAGCAGCCCCAAACCCAACCCAGGCTCCTTCTTGGGGTGCTGATCCTCCCAAGTGCCTGCAGCCCCCAGTCCACCATCAGCCTGCCAACCCCCTGTGCCCAGGAGAGTGGGAAGATCACCCTGTGGCAGGAAAAGGCTGAGGGTGCAGAGAAGGACATTGGTTTCCTTGAGGTGGGCTTTGGTTGCTCATGAGCTGCCACCTTGCATGTGCTTTGAAAGGGAGTGCTGATGTTTGGAGGAGCAGCTCCTTCACCTTGCAGCCCTGCTGTGCCGTGCCGAGCTGTGATCCCGGGAGGAGCTGCAGGGGGAGGGAGGGGCTCACATGGACACACACACCCCCCACGGGCACACACGTGTGAACAGGCGTGTGCTTGGTCACACACCCACAGAGATGGGTGCTGTGAGCAGGGCTTGGAGCAGAGCATCTCCAGAGGTTCCTCCCAGCCTCAGAGTTCTCTCACTCTGTGAATGGCTTTATCTTTGCAAGAAGTGCACAGAGAGATGGCACAACCAGCAACTGCACAGACAGCCTGGCTTGGGCTCCTCCAGCTGCACACAGAGCCCAGTGTGGATGGTCATGGAGATGCCACTGGCTTGTACCACGGTGCGTGGAGGCACCTGCCCAGGCTGGGGGCATGACATAGACAATGAGAGAATGTCTGAAGTGTGGGAGGAATAAGACTTTACTCAGTGCCCTCTCATGCTGGAAGAAGGTGATTTTTGGCAATGGCCAATGCAGGGCAGGAGCAACTGGAGAAACCCAGGGGCTGGTCCCTGGCTGCCACCAGGCCCCTGTGGCTCCATCCAAAGCCCGTATGAGTGTGGGTGTTCCCAAAACAAGCAGGAGCAGCCTAAAAGAAATGATGTCCTGAAGATCAGGGCCTTTCCCCCAAACTGAAGAGGTAAGTGTGTGATGCCCTCAGTGCCAGGGCAGGGGCAGCTGGAGAGGAACCAGGACCAGGAGTCTGTGGGAAAAGGCACACTGTACATTGGGGTGTAAAAGAAAAGAAGGAAAGTGACTTTCTCCATGGACAATCAGTGATAGGAAAAGGGGAGAATGGTTTTGAACTAAAAGAGGAGAGATTTAGATTAGATATTAGAATAAATATCTTACCACCCTCTGAGGGTGGGCAGGCCCTGCACAGGTTGAGCAGAGAAGCTGTGGCTGCCCCATCCCTGGGAGTGTCCAAGGCTGGGTTGGACGGGGCTTGGAGCCACCTGGCACAGTGGAAGGTGTCCCTGCCCATGGAAGGAGATGAGCATTAAGATCCCTTCCAACCCAGACCGTTCCCTGGTTCAGTGACTGTGGCGATGCTGGTTCATGCTGGGTCGGGGCACAGACAGCCGTGCCCTCGCCCCGCCGCGGGGAAGGCTCTGGCACCGTCCCCGGCGCACTCGCCCGTGGCAGGGGGGCCGGGTGTGCCCCCCAGCCCCGCCGGGTCCCGCCGGGTCCCCCCGGATCCCCCCGGGTCCCCCCGGGCTCGGAGCAGCGCCGATGGCAGCAGAGCATCCCGTTTCCGTGGCAACCGCGTGTCCCGGCGGCCGGTCCCCACCAGAGGGCAGTGGCCGCGCGTGGATGCGGCGCCGGCAGCGACCCCGGCCCTGCCCCGGTGCCGCCCCAGCTGGAGAAGGGGCTCCAGGGCCGGGGGTCTCCCCCTGCGCATCGCCGGGGTACCCAAGGGCCCCTCCCGGGACCTGCCGGGGGTGACCGCCCTCTCCTCCTGCGGCCGGCGGCGGGCACCGCTGTTGGCACCTGCGGGGCCGAGCGGCACCTCCTCCCGTGCCTGCACCACCGGCTCCTTTGATCCCCTCTAACTCCTTGCGGAGCGCTGCTCTGAGCTCTGCCGCCTGCCCTGGGCCTTCCCGGGAGCCTCCCTGTGTCCCAGGTGATCAAACTGCTGTTTCGAGTGAATCCAGCACGTGTCTGAGTCTGGACAGAACCACAGAATCATTAAGGTTGGGGAAGACCTTTAAGATCATCAAGATCAGATGTTCTCCAGCACCTCCAGGTCCACAATTAAACCATGTCCTCAACCACCACATCTACATGATTTAAATCCCTCCAAGGATGGTGATTCCACCACTGCCCTGAGCAGCCTCTGCCAGGGCTTGACCACCCTTTCAGTGAATCAATTTTCCATAATATCCAATCTAATCCTCCTCTGGCACAGCTTGAGGCTGTTTCCTCTTGTCCTGTCCCTGTTCCCTGGAGCAGAGCTCAACTCCCTCCAGCTTTTCCCTCCTGGCAGGGACTTGCTGAGCCAGAAGGTCCCCCCTGAGCCTCCCTTTCTCCAGGCAGAGCCCCCCCAGCTCCCTCAGCCCCTCCTGCTGCTCCAGCCCCTTCCCAGCTCCATTCCCTTCTCTGGACAGGCTCCAGCCCCTCAATGACCCCAGGACTGGGGGTCCCTCAGCAGTGCCAGCACAGGGGATGGGCACTGCCCTGGCCCTGCTGCCACACCATGGCAGGTACAGCTCAGGTGCCAATGGCCTTCTTGCCCACCTGGGCACACCTGGGCTCACGTTCAGCCACTGTCAAACAGCACCCCCAGGTCCTTTTCCTGCCAAGCAGCTTTCCAGGCCCCCTGCCCCAAGTCTGGGGCTCTGCCCGGGTCTGTTGTGACCCAGTGGTCACAAACAGGAGAGTCCCTCCAAGGGCTGACAAGGGAGGAGCTCAGGCCGTGTTGGAGGGGTCCAATTCCTCCCTTGGCAGGACAAGACCCCTTCTCAGCCCCAGCTCCATCCTGCCTTGGCACTGGAGCCAGCTGAACCAGTGCCAGAAGCACATCACCACCATCAGAAACATCTCTAAGACAATCCTCTATTTGCATATTTTATAGCATTAAACATGCACTGCAGCCCACAGAACACACCACAGGGGCTTTGTGTCCCCTCAGCAGCCACTCCTCAGCCTGATGGGGGACACCAGCTGCTCTCCCCATGGGCAACCCATCCTTTCTGAAAGAAAACCCCAGCACGATCCCCCATCCTGGGTCCTGCAAGGGAGGGTTGTGACTGGCAAATCCTCCTGCTCTCACAGAAAAGCCAGTTTTGCTCTGGCGCCAGGGTGACCAGGAGCTTTCCCTGCCTTCAGTCCTGTGCCTTTAGACGATGCTGTGCCCAAAATTTCAACCCCCTGCTTGCTTTGCCTGGCCTGAGTGCTCTGTCTGCAAACCCATCACCTCCCAGTGCCTGACTGGGACAGCTGCGTGTGTGGAGGTGTGAAGGGGAACTGGGGGATCTCTGCAGCACCTTGGCTGGAGGGGCCCTGTGTGGACATCACCTGCCTGCATGGGGGAGATGAGGAGACTGGGATTTAACAAGGTCCTGTGTGGATTTGCAAGAGTCAGAGGGAGAGCATGTGTGGGTTTCAGCCCTCATTCAAATGGGCTCAGTGCCACAGCATTCCCAGGCTGGGAAGGAGCTTTCCCCCATCCCTTGCATGGCTCTGTAGCCTCAGGCACACAGGCACAACAAGAAACATCTGTCCTTCTTTCATGCAATCAGTTTCAATCACTAATAATTATCTCTCTTCCCTTTTCCTCCTCTGCTGGCTGCTGTCCTAGTGCAGTGTGGCACTACTGGAGACCACGTACCCATCTGCCCATGCCAGGGCTCACGTGGCACGGGCCGACCAACCCCTGCAGCTTTTTCTGGTCAGACTTGGCCAGGGCTTAGCCTTGCTTGCTAGACCCTGCATCTCTGAGGATTTTGTTGGAAATCCCAGCTCTTGGAAGCAGTGGATAGGAAGATCTCAGCTCCCTTTGCTGGATAAAAACAGTCTCCTTCTTTGATGGGGAGAAAGCTGTGAGTACACACTGAGAAAGCAAAGGCACTGAGGTTCCTTACCCTTTTACAAAGAGATTTTTGGGTGTCTGTGTTCCTTGGAGCCATCATTCATCTTCTCCCTCTGGAGCAGGCAGAAAATGAAGATGATTTCTTGACACTGCAAGAAAACACAACCCCCAAAACACATCATTCTTGCGTCAGGAGGGCTCGGGGTGAACACTCAGATGGAGGGATCATCCTCATGCTTGTGGGTAGATTTTGGTGTTGGCTGTGTGGGAAGCTCTGCAGCCTCAGCCTGAAATCTGGGAGTCAGGTTAGAGCTGGATTTACAGTCAGCTTATCAAGTTAGCTCTGGGCTTGTTTTAAACATTGGCAAGTGGTGAGCTCCTGGCTCTGAGTACCTGTGAAGATGAGACATATATATATTTACACATCTGTTATTAACCTAAAAATATAACCAAGTGGCAGAGTACCTGTCTTGGTTTTTCATAGCTCAGAGTCCTTGCAGAGAACAGAAGGGGACTGATCCACCCTGCAGGTCTCCAGAGCTGTCCCATGTCCAGCTTGTTGGTGCCAGTGCACCACAGGATGCCCTGCAGAATGGGCATGGAGGAGAGAAACCCTGAGGGTGCCCAGTCTGTGTGTGGAGCACAACACTGATCACAGCTCAGCTCTTCCCCCAGAGCAGGACATAGAGAAGAGGCGTCACACGGGGCTCCAACACCAGCTGCCTCAGCTGAGAACAGGAGTGTTCCCCAATATCCAGCCTAAACCTCCCCTGGAGTAACTTGAGGATATTTCCCCTTGTCCTGTCCCTTGTTCCCTGGCAGCAGAGCCCGACCCTCACTTGGATCTGCTCTCCCATCAGAGGGTTGTAGAGAGTGAGAAGGTCCCCCCTGAGTCTCCTTCTCTCCAGGCTGAGTCCCCCCAGCTCCTTCAGCTCGTGGTGCATGGGTGGTGCAGAACAGGTGCCACCGACCTCCCTTATCTGGGGAAGGGCTTTACAGAGAACCATGGAATCCTAAAGAGGATTGGTCATCGAACAAGCCCATCTTGTCCCTGACAGCCTTGGGCTGTTGGGGAGAAGCTCCACAAGTGCTGTGAGCGATGTGGGGGCAGTGGACACCTGGACACTGAGCTCAGGGACTATTGCTCTTCCAGCACTGTGTGGTGTCTGGGCATCCTTCTGTTCCCATCAGCTCGAGCAGAGCACTGGGATTGCTGCAGATGTGGCACCAACTGGGGAGTTGGCTCTGCCAGCTGGAAACTGTCAAGCAGAGGTTACTGAGGATGAAAGCTGTGCAGGGACCTCTCTGTTGTTCATTTGCCGTAGGTTTTTGTATTTGGGATTTTGCACTCACATCCTGAGGGAAACCCCTGACTCACACAGCAGCCCTGCCCATCCCACCAGCATGATCTGCTGGCCCTGCTGCTGCTGCTGAGGTGGCCAGGGAGCTTTGCTGCAGTGGATGTTCCTCACCCAGGGCCGCTGTGGCAAATCTTGAGAAGTAACCTTCAGGGCACAGCGGTCTTCAGGAGAAGAATGGAGAGAAACTACAGAACCCAGCAGAACAAGACCTTTGCCAAAGCTACTCATCCTTGCCCCCTTTAAGAGTCCTCATACAATGCAGCCTCACCTCCTCAGAGCCAAGGTCTGCAGAACTGGGTCTTAATCCCACCATCAGCAACCCAACGTGGTGTAAGCAACAGGTGCCAACCATGCCCTGCAGGCAGCAAAGGACATCCCCGAAGCCCTGGTAGCCTGTTTTACCTTGGACACTGTCCTGACACTCTCAGAGACCCTGCCTTGTCCTGGAGAGGGTGGTGTCCCTCCACTGAGCTGAAATATCTCTGACTTCATGGGACTGTGATGAGACGCATCCCATCCCAACATACACGCCGAGAACGTCCAGATGGAGAATTAGCGTAGAATATCAGATGCTCTTCACGTCTTCCCAGAGAAACCTTTGAGTCATTTGCTCCAAGGCTGCGTGGGCGTGTGGGTATTTGTGCTCGTGCACGTGGGCTCCCACCTGGCTACTTGTGCAGATTCTTCCTGTGCCATGTGAGCACCCTCTGGGCACGGCCAGGCCCTGTGCTGTGCCCCCCATGCTCGGGCAGCCCGTGGTGTCTGTGGGGAGGGTTTGCTGGAGAGCCCCCCGTGCAGAGCCCCCCGTGCAGGGGGATCTCCTGGCTGGCAGCAGCAGCCGGGGGGAGGCTCCTGGTGGGGCCGGCCGAGCAGAAGGAGCTGGCAGAGACCAGATAACATGCCATGGGGAGCAACGCTGCTTGGATCACCTCTGAAATGCCTTATGCCATCAGACACTTAACACCCCAAATCCCTGGCTTGGCCCAGGTCACGTTCCACAGTCGCTCTATTACTAATATCATTAAGATCCCTTTGCTGGCTTCTAAATAATAAGCATAGGCGGGGATGCTGTGATTAATGGAGGGCTGATGGATGAAACCCCCTGTCACCATTTAATACCTGTAACAATAGATTCATTAACTAGGATTAGTTTCAGACATAAGCTTTCTATACCCATGGCTATTACTCACTCAGTTCATTAACAGGACAGCATTAGTTCTGGTACCTTTGAGCTACAACACATCCTGCATACAAATGACACTCGGTGCCGTAACTTTCAGGAAATCCAAAGACTGTTTAGAAAAAGCTGGAATCTCTTAATTCCAACCTGTCAGCCAAGGCATTTCTGCTCTCATTTCCTGCATGCTGCATTTCTGAAGGTGAAGGATGGAGGTGATGTGGCAAAACACAGCTCTCCACTGCCCCAGCCCCTGCCCTCGGCAGAGACTGAGGGCTGCCCAGGTCCCCCCGTGGGGTGAACTCTGTGCCACCTGGCTCACCACAGCATGGCACTCTCGTTTCCCAGGAATTAACTCTGGAGAATTTGACATGGTGGTTATTCCCCATTGCCACCAAATGTGCTTTAAGTGGATGGGCTGGCCAGCTGGCTGTGGGCTGCTGCATCCTCAGGATTTGTCTCCACAGCATCTTCTCAGGTTGGCTAATCTAAGTGAAGAGGAAAACACTTTTGTTCTCTGTCCAGTGTGTTTTTAAGCTTATTTCTATCCATGGTCTGTGGAGATGGGTGGTTGGACACTGCTGGGTGGGGATGCAATGGGTGCAGGTGGCGGAGAATCTCTGGTGTCTGAAGAAATGTGCAACCAGGTGTCTGCAGAGGGGAGGGGGAGCTCGAGGTGGCACTGGGCACGTGCAGCTGGGGAGTTGCAGAGGCTGTAGGATGCAGCTGGCCAGTGTGGGATACAAGGGAGGAGGGTGTTTCTGTCCTCACAGACAGTCACACAGGGAAATGCTCCTGCTGTACTTGCCAGAGGTTTGCTTAGCTCAGGATTTTGCAGCGCTGCCTCAACTGTGATGGGGCATTAGGTGAATGAGACTTCTACATTTTTCTTAGCAAGAGAGCAAAGCTACAGGGATAGATGCCTGACTTCATTCTCCAGAGGGTCTCCCATGCCTCCTTCTCTCTAGGAACCTGATGGATGGTGCTCAAGAGGGAGATGACTTCTGCACTGCAGTTCAGCGGGTGGTGGCACTGGCTGGGTGGGATGTCCTGAAAGCCCCTGTGCCCTGAGTGGTCACAGGACTGGATGGACTTACCTGGAGTGGCAAAGCAAACATTTTTCAGTCTGTCTAGATGAGTCCTGGGCAGGGAAACTAATGCCCTGGCACTGCCCAAGGAGCAAGGACATGGCACCTGCTGCTCTGCCAGGGCAGGGAGGAGCAGCAGGAGGTCCCCTCGCCTGGTGCTCAGCTGTGCTCACAGCAGGACTGGCTGCAGGCAGCATCCTCCCCTCGTCAGACAACCCGTGGAAAAATGTACATGCATCCAAAAATATTTGAGAGTTGAAGTCAATCTGCAGGATTTTCATCTACTGTGGGAAGTGCCTTCTCAGTTTATCATAATAAGTGTGATAAGTTCATTGTTACAGAAAATGCACAATATGTTTGGCCCTAAAAGCAAAATAAGGCTTTGGAAGACACAGAAGTGAAGCTGAGTTCTCACATTCTGATCCATTTCAATCTCAGCCTCCTCCCCACACACACCAGTATGAGGTGCTGAGCCAGGGGTAGGAACTGGGATCTTGCACATATGGAAAGAGAGGAGAGATAACCCATCCCCTCCAGGAAGAGTAACAGGGGCTGGAAGAAACCACTTTAATACAGAGACAGAGGAACCCAGGTGGGAGAGGGAAGGAGAAGTAGTAATTACAAGCCATAGACAACAGTGTAGATGGCAGAAACCAAGGCAGGAGAGAGGAGGGTTGCATGGACATCCCCTGAAGAGACTCCTGGTCTGCCTCTGGATGATGGGGAACATGCAGGTCTTGGAAGATGCTGTGCCTTTAATGCCACAGGTGAGTTTACAACGCTGCGAGCTCTGGTGCTCACCAGCTGCTGGGGGGAACACTTCAACCTGAGCTGCTCAATTCCTCTTGAGGGCAATGAGGAGTCCAGAGCAGTGCACCTGGTCCACACTGGGATGTGTTTGGCTGAGCAGCAGATTACGGAGGACCTGGAGGTTATGAGGGAGTCTGTGGGCAGCACTGGCCAGCAGCTCACACCCACTGCACGTAAGATAAACCACAGAACCCTAAAATGGTTTGAGTGGGAAGGGGCTTTAAACTCATATCATTCCAACCCCTGTCATCAGGAACACCTTCCACCAGCCCAGGTTGCTCCAAACCCTGTCCAGCCTGGCTTTGGACACTTCCAGGGATGGGGCAGCCACAGCTTCTCTGCCCAACCTGTCCCAGGTTCCCTCCCTCAGAGGGAAGTTTCTTTCTAATATCCAATTTAGGCCCACACTGTGTCAGCTGAAAGCCATTCCCCCTTGCCTGTGCTCTGCTGGGACAGCCACAGCAGCAGGCTGGGGACAGTGATCCCCTCCATGCAGCACAGCTGAGGCTGCCTCTGGAGAACTGGGTCCAGTGCCGGGCTTCCAGTTCAAAAGCAAAGCGGGGAAACTGGAGCGAAGGTGTGGTGAGGATGGTGGGGGGTCTGGGGCACACAACCTGCAAGGAGAGCAGGAGGGAGCTGGTCTGGGTTAGCCTGGGCACACGTGGGCTGGTAACAGCCTGCAGGTACCTGGAGGGTGACCACAAAGCTGTGGCAGACACGGGGCCGAGGGGCAGCACTCACAGATTGCAGCTGCAGGTCGGACACCAGGGAAAGCTTTTCCCCAGCAGGGTGATGCAGCTCTGAGGTCACAGGCATCCTCATCCTTGGTCAGACTTGGCTGGGCACAGCCACGGCTGCCCTGGTGTCATGCTGGTAACTGGCCTGCTCCCAGAGGGAGGGGGGACTGGGACCTCTGGATGTCCCCAGCACCAGTGCTTTTGTGGCTCTGCAAAGACTGACGTGGTTGTATGGACAGAGCAGGGGCAGAGCCCTGGAAGAGCCTGACAGCTTCCAGCACTCCTATTCCTGCTGCTGCTGATGTCCCAGCTTGGCAACCCCAGCCAAGGATGGCAGCAAGCACCACATCCCTGTCTGAACTTGCTGTGAGCTTTCAGCTGTGCTTGGGGCCGATGAGGAGCTGGCATGGCTGAATGATGCTCCTGCTCTCTCTGCCTGGGAGAAAGGAACCCCTGCTGCATTCCATGTGAGGCAGCCCTTCATATCAGCAAAGGAATTTTCTGTGTGGAGGATTTCAGTAAAAATGGGGAGAGAGGATGGGACAGGAAAGGATGGAAAGAAATAACTTTTTCTTTCTTTTCCCCCTGGCTGCAGATTTCGTCTTTTAATCAAAAACCAGACACAGTCTTCAACAATTTTGGCTCCTTCTGATGAAAGACTTTTAATGAAAACTGAAACTGTCCATAGGGAATAGGAGCTTAAACCAATAAACAATGAAGTCAATCAACCGTCCCACCAAATCTTTCTTTCTTATTCTTTAATAAGCTACTGGGAAGAAATGGTGTAAATATGGTGGGAAGGGTGTTGGGATGAATGGCCATGACAAAGACATGGACACGTGGTGGTCAGGAGGGTTTGGGACACGTGGAATTGCACAGTGTGATGTGGATACTCCCCTGGGGCTGAGGGGTTTGCTCAGATCCAGTCACCAGCTGCTGCCCTGTCCAGCTGCGAGAGGCACACGGGGACACTGGGTGGTCCCAGCTCCAAGGGACACTGTGGGATTGCTGCCCACCCACCTTCCAGGCACTGCCCCCTGCATCCCAGTCAGGATGCACAAGGAATTTCCTTTCCCTCACATGTTCTCGGTGCACACAGTCTGTGCACAGACACATGTACTGCAGAAGGGCTGCAGGCTCAGCTGGTTTCACCACTAAAGGGGTAGATAAAACAGCTGGTGAGAGGGAGGTGAGCATCCCCTTGGAGAACAGGGATAGACTCAGGGAATCAGAGTTGTTGAGGCTGGAAAAACCTCTAAGATCTTCAAGTGCAACCATTCCCCCAGCTCTGCCAAGGCCACCACTGCTCCATGTCCCCAGGTGCCAAATCCACAAGCCTTTCGAACACTTCCAGAGATGGTGATTCCACCACATTCATGAGCACTCTGTTCCAATGCCTGGCTGTCGCAGCGAGGGAGACTTGTTCTCTCAATACCTGGCCACCCTTTCAGTGAATAAATTTGCCCTAATATCCAGTCTAATCCTCACCTGGCACTGCCTGAGGCCATTCCCTCTCATCCTGTCCCTTATTCCCTGGGAGCAGAGCCTGATTCCACCCCCCTGCCCCCTGGTTTCCCCCTCCTGTCAAGGAGTTGTAGAGCCAGAAGGTCCCCCCTGAGACTCCTCTTCTCCAGGTTGAGCCCTCCCAGCTCCTTCGGCTGCTCCTGCTTCTCCAGAGCCTTCCCCAGCTCAATTCCCTTCCCTGGACATGCTCCAGCACCTCAGTGTCTCTCTTGTAGTCAGTGGCCCAAAACTGACCCCAGGCCTGGAGGTGCCTCAGCAGTGCCAGCACAGGGGAATAGTCACTGTCCTGGTCCTGTGGCCACACCATGGCTGGTACCGGCCAGGTGCCATTTCCCTTTGTGCCCACCTGGGCACACCTGGGCTCATGTTCAGCCACTGCCAATCAGCATCCCCAGGTCCTTTCCCATCAAGCAGTTGTCCAGTCCCCCTGCCCCAAGGGTGGAGCTCTGCCTGGGTCTGTTGTGACCCAGGTGCAGGATCTGGCTCGTTGGACCTCACACAGTTGGCCTTGGCCCACGGAGATGGCAGAGGGACCATCCCACCCCAGCAGTGCTGCAGCACAGACACACACACTTCATGAACTGAGTCTTTGCATGAAAAAGCCTCAGCCCACAGTCCTGCCTGTCTCAAACACAGGTTCAGTTGGAAACTGTGGAGGAAGCAGAGCTTGCACCTGACCCTGGTTCTAATCCAGGAAGAGCTGAGGCAAGTCAGAAAGCAGGTCCCACCCTGTAAGTGGCAGGTACCCTGTGTTTATGGTAATAACAATAATTTACCCTTCACTATCACCTTCCAGCTGAAGAGCATAAAGCCCTTTGCAGGCATTAATTATCATTAGCCTAATGACATGGTTGATGAAACGGAGGCTGTGAAAGCTGGAGTGATCCACCCAAGGTCCCCAGGCCCCTGTGGTGGCAGAGACAGGAGCTACAGGCAGGCTCTGAGAGCTTTGCCTCGTCCTGGGGCAGTCAGAGGTTAGCTGGATGGTTCCAGGTGTGCCACATTCCCACCTCTTTCTGGGACAACCCTGCTGGCTGGAGATTGCTCCATGCCAGTGCAGTGGGTGGCAGCAGATGCAGGCACAGGCTGCTCCATGAGCCTGACAGTGGCTGCAGGAGTCCCAACATTGAGGTCCCAGTGCTGGGACCCTCCTGGAGTGCCCAGGGCTGGCCCACGATGGCAGCACAGACAGCTGAGAAGCCGGGGAGCTTTTCCTGGGCACTGCAGAAGTGTGGGCAGAGCTGCTGGAGCATCCCTGGCTGCAGAAGGCGGCAGGGTCGGGGCAGAGCATCCCCTCTGGGATGTGGAGCATCTGCCGTGGGACGCAGAGCCCAGCTGGGCACGGGGTGGCGGCCGGGGCTGGGACACAGCAGGCTGTTAATACCACGTTGAAATTTTCTTTGAAGGCGTGGGATGATTTATGGGTTATTACTGGCTGTGACAGGGTCGGTCGCCAGGCCTGGGTGATTTGGGTTTTTGGGGTGCGGGAGGATAATGGGGACAAATTGGGGCCTGAAGGAATGTGCGCTGGGAGAGCAGGGGAGGCGGGGGGGGGAGGNATTCCCAGACACAACCTGCTCTCATTATCCGGAGCCACCACAGGCGCTAACGCACACAAATATATTCTAATTTATTAGGGCTGGCAAAGATCTCTTTGCAGAGAGCGAACGTTTTATTTTTGAGGCTCAGTGGTTCAAGTGTTTGAAAGGGCAGCATTCTCTGCGCCTCCAATGTGGGGCTAATGATAATCTAAATTAGTTATTGGAAATAATTACCAAGGCTTTATTGTGCCAAACATAGCAGAGCCCTGGAGAGCAGTCGCGCTCAGACACGGCCATGCAGCTAAAAGCTTTGATGCTTCATTAATATTCAAGGAGAGTCTTTGGCTGTTTTCCCTCCTCCCCTCGCGCTGCCGCAGTTCTCTGAATGAACCCGAGGCCTCCGGTGACACCGGCGAGGGGCCTGCCGATTGAAATTAGCGCTGGTACCGTATCAAAGTTCAGTGCACTCCTAATCTCCAGTGGAAAAGGTGGGTTTGGGGAGACGCTATCGCTCGGCGCGGCGGCGAGCGCTCAGTGCCGAGACGGCTTCTCCTGGCTCCAGGCGCCTGGTTCCGGGCTGAGATAATGCTGGAGAGGAGCATCTCCAAGGTTGTCCTACACAGCTGGGTTTTATGATATAATGGACCAAACCGGCTGCATAATTAATCAGCCTATATTTTTTTCCCCTAGTAAATCTTCCTGTGATGGGCAAACAGAAGCCCTGGAGCTGTGTTTGCCTGCCAGATCCGTGGTGGTGCGTGTGTGTCTTTTTCTTTCTCGTCTCCCCATCTCTCTTTTGGAATAAACGCGGTGATTTGAAAGTGACTCCCGCCCTGTTTGTGAGGACGTGGGGCTCTCAGGGCTGCTGTTATTTTTTGCATGCCAAGCAGCTGCAACCCCCCTTCCAAAAACCTTTGGGCTCCGAGCAGGACGGCAGGATGTATTTTTGGATGCGGGCTTGGCCTGGCAGGGCTCCAGGGAGAATTTCCTCTCCTTGCTGGAGATTCTGCACTAATCAAGCATTCCGTTCCGGCGCCCGCGGGCAGGGCTCGGAGCGGAGGCACCGTCCGGCTCGGGGATCATCTCCATGCTCAGCACATCCCGCACAGCCCCGCGGGCTCGACCTGCCACCGCCACGAGCGATGGCACGATCCCTCCGCTCCAGCCAGGGCTGGGTGGGAAGAGCAAATCCTTCTAGGCTGGCAAGACAGGGGACAGCTGCCGCGCCTGTTTTCCAGGCAAGCAGCATGGTAAATTGGGACAATCCAGGAATTTCACCCTCTGTTTATAATCCAGATCATGCAATGGCTGAAAACGCTGCGAGCCCCACAGATTTTCGAGCGAATCCTGCCCCACTCTCGGATTTTTTGGGACACCACGAGGTGCGGGGCAGGGACGGACCCCCGGCTGCCCCGCAGCCCACGGGGGCGGGGGGCGCACAGGGAGCCCCGGGCCCCGCGCAGGATGCGGAGCGCGGTGAGTCATTCCCGCTTCCATCCCACGCCGTCTCCGAGGGTGAGTTATGGGACTTCTCTTCTGCTGAGCAGGCACAAATCATCGGGGCCTGTCAGGAGTCAGGATGAAGTGGGCTGGCTGGAGAGTCCACACTAGTCCTTTAACAAGATTGATGCTTTGCTGTTTCCCAGGTCTGAGTTCAAGAATCTATATTTTATTCCTTCCCTCCTCTCCCTTCTCCCTGCCCCGTTTGCCGCTGCAGAAATGCACTCTTCTAATTCCTGGTCAGGTTTGTGTGCGCGAGGTGGTAATGTGTCTCCCTGGGAAGAAAAAAATTGTTTCGAGGAAAGATTTATGTGAAATGAATTATTTAACCTCACAGTCCTGTGCCTGCCCACCTGCAGAGACTCCAGGACTGGAAAACTTCATCTAGGAAAGCCCAGGGCAGGATGGGCCAATGTGTGGTGCTCAGAGGCCAGAGGGGACTCAGGTGGGCAGAGCCCAAAGCCCAGGCAGGGTCTGTGAGCTGCACGTGCCCCTGCCTAGCCATGGCCATCACTGCCTGCTCGTCCTCCGGAGCTCTGAGAGTGGGGAGGAAATCAGAGGTGAACAGCTGATAAAACATCTGGAGTGGCCAAGGCAGGACACCTCTGCCCCACCAGGACAGGGCACGTTGGGGTAGCTCAACCACTATGGCCCCCAAAGCCACGTCCACCACCCAGGCTTGGAGCTTCCCTTCATGTCTTTGAAGAACCCCCAGGAGTGGTGGGGAAGCCCAGGGAGATGCTGTGCTGGGGTGGCAGAGGGAAAGGGGCAGGAAGGGCTGGTGGGGGAGCACAGTGCTGGGTGTTACTGGTGCCTGGCAGGGCCAGGAACACAAAGCTCAGCCCAGGGTTTTGCAGATCCAGGGCAAACTGAGAGGCACAAAACATGTTTGTAAGGTATTTTTCCCTTGCAAATTATGATTTCTGCAGGAAGTGCCTGTCTGCAGTGAATTTCCAGAAAGAGAAAAAACACACACACAGAATGGGTTTGTGCGGATTGAAAACAAAAAGCTGCCAGACGTTCCCTGCTCCTCACTGCCCGCCCCCTCGGAGAAATATTGGCAGAGGATGGGGAAGGGAAGCCAGAAAACTTTTGAAGAAAAATATTAATGAAAACCAAACCCTTTCTGCTTCTTCTTTAATTTCCAAAGGGAAGATCAAGGGCTCCCTGCCCTGCCCTGTGGACTCATTGCCGACCCCAGGGTGAGGACAGGAGTGATGCTGGTCCAGCCCTGCTGCTGCTTGTCCAAGAGCCAGCCCAGAGCCCCTGGACCTGAGCCCATCTTGCTCCACTGACCCCTCTCCCTTCGGCCTGGGGTCCTGGAGCAGCTTCTTATTCCCAGAAGCATTTGGGAACGGGTCGTGTCTGGAGAACTGGGGGATGTCCCAGGCAGGAGAGGAGCCCCAGCAGGATGGGAAGCTGAGCAGAGGTGCTGTGTTTGGAGAGAAGGGGATGGGGTTTGGATGTCCATCCTGGAGCTGTGGAGCAAAGCAGAGCATTGGTTGCTCAGGAATATGGAAAGCCTTAGCCAGTGTGAGAGTGGCCTACTTGAATGAGAGAGCCTGGGGACTCCAAAAGAAGCCACAAGTGCCAGCCTGCCCAGGTACATGGTGCCCAGCCTGGGGACAGAGCCACTGGCAGGGTGTCCCATGGCTCCAGCCCCACTGCATAGCATCAGCAAGAGAGGTGGGAAGGGTTTTCTTTCCAGCCTCAAGTGGAAAAGGCAGAGAGGTCAGACGTGAACATGGCAGGAGGTAATGTTGTTGATGATGTTTTGCCTGCAAAATGTGCTGGAAGACTCAACACCTGCTTTCTGAAGGCTGTTCCTGTGCACCCCAGGGCCACAGCCTGGCACTGTGATGGAAGGGAGATCACCTCAGCTGCCAGAGTCCTCAGCATCAGCTCCCAAATACCTGATTTTGGGGATGATGTCACCCTCAGGACAATGAGCTGGGGAGGGGAGGGAATGGCAGTGAAAGGAAGAGGAGTCTGCAGGCAATGCTGCCCACGGGGGTAGTGGGGGATCCTACACGGGTGGGCACTGGGGTCCCACAGGACGGCAGGGTCCTGCAGTGCAACAGGGTGCTGGGGCATCCTGGCATCCCCCCCTGGCACTGCTGGGACAGACTGGAATGCTGGAAGGCAAAGGGGGCTCCATACTGGATTCTGCTGGATTTCTCTGGAGTCTCCCAGGAGGATGAGACGTGTGTGAGTCCCTGCCTGGGGTGGACTTCGGCAGGCAGGGGCACAGCAGGACAGTGCAGGTGAACCAGGGTCACTGGGATGTGGTGGTTTTCCAGGAGACAGCAGGATGCACAGGCAGAGCTGTGCAGAGCTCTGGTGACAGCAGGACTGTCATGAAATGGCATCTCCTCTTGAGCAAAGGGCAAGGCAGGCAGCTGGAGCCTGACCCTTCGTGGTTCAAGGGAGTTTGAACAGCGAGATGGTGCCTCCCTGCCTTGCTGTGCGAGGGCAGAGTCCATCCCCCTTGCCTGGTTTTGCAGGATCCTGTTCTTCCAGAGACATCCCGACTTGAGGCTTCCCAGCCCCGTGTCACGGCAATACAGAAGGAACTCCAGGACCAAGGAGGGCTGAGAGGGGGCTGTGGGGACTGCCCTGCAGAGGCAGACATTGCTGGGGGGTTTTGAACAGTCAGGATAAAGGAGGAGGTCTCCCTGTTCCTCTCTTTCACATGGAGGGTCTGGGATGTGCACCCCAGGTCTGCGTTTGTCTCTGCTCAGCACTCACTGGCCCCCCTGTCTTTACAGCCCATTCTACCACTGCAGAACACAATCACCTTGCTCTGAGGCTGCCCTGACCCCTCTCCTGCTGCTCTCAGGATCCTTGGGAAAAAAAAATAAAATGACACAGGAGCTTATGTGGCCCTACTCCTCTGGGTAGGGGAGAAGAAGCTGAGGAGCTGGTCAGGATGGGCTCTGCTCCCAGTGGAGCTGAAGAGGGCACAGTGGCCACAGTGCTGGCTGCCCTGAGGGGCAAGGGCAGGGCAGGTACTGAGATGGGCAGGATGCTGCCCTGGCCCATCCAGAGCCTCTCTGAAGGGATGGGGCTGCATCATGCAGCTCTGCCTGAGGGCACCACTCTCCATCCTCTCACAGAAATCCTCCAGAGAATCCCAAATGCTCAGGGGAGACTTGAGCGAGCAGGCAAAGTGCCTGGGAGTGCCAGGAGCAGGAGGGGGAGCTCCAGTGTCTGAGGTGGGAGTGGTGCAGAGCAATGGCACCCAGCACCCCTCAGCTCTGCCACGGGGACTCAGCACAGACCGGTCCTGCCTGGCCAGGGCGAGCAGAACCCACCTGCCTTTCTGTGCCACGGCACAGGGGGAGTGGAAGTGCCCTCAATTTCTGCCAGGCACGGTTTAGATTGGATATTAGGAAGTATTTTTTCATGGAAAGGGTTGAAAAGCATTGGCACAGGCTGCCCAGGGCAGTGGTGGCGTCACCGTCCCTGGAAGTGCTCATCAAAGGTATGGATGTGGCCCCTGTGGACAGGGATAGTGGCCCATGCAGCAGTGGTGCTGGGTTGATGGTTGGATTGATGATCTTAGAGGTCATTTCCAAGCTAAACAATTTGGTGGTTCTATGATCCTATGAGTCCATCAGGTCTCTCTCCCCCTTGCTGTCCTGGCTGGGCTTATCCTGCGCGCCCACCTGAGGCATCAACGTTGCCCCTGGGTGGGACCTGCCTCTGACCTCTGCTGAACCACACACTGACCACGCCAGGGCCAGAGAAAATGCCAGGAAACCTCTGCCAGTGCTGGTTTGTGGTCCCAGCCACACAGCTGCAGCACAGAGGGCTCCCTGGGCCCCACCAACAGCATTAGAGGGCACGCCAGGAGGAGTCCACCCCACAACACACACACATGCGCCGTACGCAGCCGTGCCTGTGCCTCGTGCACCCCAGCAATGCTCAAAGACACCCACCAACAGTGCCTCCAGCTTTCAGCTCAAACTAATTTTAACCAGCAAACACCTGCCAAATTGATTTTACGGCTCTGACACCGGTAAATCACTTGAAATTTCAAGCCTCCACAGAATTTGCATTCTGCTGTTTTCACGTCTCTTGGAAATTCTCGACTTTGGCTGGTTCCACCGTGGAACTTCTTTGTAAAGCAGCCCAGGGGCCAGGAGGTGAGAGGCACAAAAGTGGCAACAGAAGAGACTGCTGGGGCACACTGAATGGTTTGTGCTGCAGGTTTTGGGTCTGATGTCTGGATCTGACCCTGAGTTTGAGATAGCACTTTGTCTATAGGTGAACAAATCCTCCCTCTGATGGAATCTGGCTTGTGGATGGGCTTCCTTGTGATTATCTCCCCAAATAAATGACTCTGTTGTATGACTGGGTGGCTCAGGAGGGCAGCTCTGCTGAACCCTGTCTGTGATGAGCTTGGAGCCTGCATTTCATGTGTTCTGTTTGCTCCAGAGATGAATTAAATCAGATGAAATCTTCAGCTGATTGGACTGACAAAATCATCTCACCATGGTGGCTTCTGTGAAGGCAGAATCAGAGAATCACAAAATGATTTGGGTTGGAAGGTACCTTAAACAACCCCCAGTTTGAACCCCCTGCCATAGGCAGGGACACCTTTCACCAGCCCAGGTGGCTCCAAGCCCCGTCCAACCTGGCCTTGGACACTCCCAGGGCTGGGGCAGCCACAGCTTCTCTGCCCAACCTGTGCCAGGACCTGCCCACCCTCACTGGGAAGAATTTCTCCCCAATATCCCATCTAACGCTGCCCTCAGTCAGTTTGAAGCCATTCCCTCCTGTCCTGTCACTCCAGGCCCTTGCAGAAGCCTTTCCCAGTGTTTCTTGCAGGCTCCATGAAGGTCCAGGGAGGTCACAACTGGGTCACCCTGAAGTCTTTTGGTTACAGGGGTGGGATATCACTCGGATTTGGGTGTATCCCTGCATAGCTGGACGAGCTGGGCCCAAAAAGTATCCCAAAGTCCAGGTTTCATTCCTTCTGCCCCTGGTGTGTTAAGTAGCTAATGGTGCTTGTGGGCAGAGCTGCTCTTGCTGCTTTTGTATAACAGGGACACAAGAAAAGGAAAATCAAAGCATCTTTAAGGTGTTCCTGGAAACAACAATGCTGCTGGAGGAGGATTTTCTCTCTGAGCTTTTTAGTGGAATGGATATCTTACCCTCCAGCATCCCAGCTGTCGTGTGGCTTAACATGTCCTGCAGTTCCTTTGTTTTCTAAGTGGGCTGCTCGTGGCAAAGGGTCAGAGTGGTGCAGCCTTTGCCCTGCTGGCACCAGGCCTGATGCCCCTGTCACCCACAGCCAGGCAGGAAAGGAAGGACAGAGGTGATGCACACGGGATGAGGCTGAGAGAAGGCAGGAAAGCATTCCCATATTCTGATCCCAGGGCTCCCAACACCTCATCCCCCCCTGCTGCAGGTGAAACAGGGTTGTGCCCAGAGAGTACCATGGGAGAGAGACCCCAGAGCAGAGAAAGAGCTGGATAATGTGGTGGAGTGAAACGGGAAATTTAGAACAGTATAGGAAAGGAGGACCAGTAAAGAAACTGGACAACTGCAGACACCCAAGGGAAAAGGAGACAGGTGGAACAACAGAAAAGCGGGTGGAGACCATGGTTTGGAGTCCCAGAGCTCAGGGAGAAGAAACAGAGGGTCAGACATAAAAAGGAGTAGCTAGTCCTGAAGAAATAAGGACAGGTAACAGTGTTAACCAGGAAACAGAGGCTGAGGTGAAAGGGGTCATGCAGAGAAGGCAGAGAGGACAGAGAAGGTGAACAGGGACAAGTGGTGGGCAGGGTCCTGCTTTCACACACCAAGTGTGTCCAGGCCAAGGTAGGGAAGATGAGCACATGGAAGAAAGACCTGGGTACCTTCAGAGGAGTTCTCTCTTTGTTTTTTGTGAAGAGCAAGGAGTGAGCACAGTGGAGGTGGGGAGTTATCTGAGTTGATGAGGAAGTCTTTGCCACTAGAAAGGATTAATATACAAAGACTTGTTCTTAAATGTGTGATCTTCCTCAGGAACTTTGGAAACCAGTCTGGGGCTGAAGGTGGCACAACTGGTAAGTGGCTTTTTGACAGAAAGAGTCTGGGATGAGGAAGGGAGCACAGGGGAGGTTCTGCCTGAGCCCTCAGCACTGTGATTTGAGAGGATGCTCTTACTGAACAGGGGAATGACAGTGTGGAAGTGGAAGTGACCACAGACTGGGTGGAAGAAAGCTCTAAGAGATCAAAGCACTGAGATTGTGAGGGACCAGCTCATCTTTCCCTCAGAGTTCTGGAAGAATTAGTTCATGAATCCCAGAATAGTTTGGGTTGGAAGGGATCTCAAAGACCATCTCCTTCCAACCCCTGCCGTGGGCAGGGACACCTTCCACCAGCCCAGGTTGCTCCAGCCTGGCCTTGGACACTCCCAGGGATGGGGCAGCCACAGCTGCTCTGCCCAACCTGTGCCAGGACCTGCCCCCCCTCGCAGCCAACCATTCCTTCCCAATATCCCATCCATCCCTGCTCTCTGACACTGGGAAGCCATTCCCCTTGTCCTGTCCCTCCACCCATTGTCCCCAGTCCCTCTCCAGCTCTCCTGGAGCCCCTTTAGGCTCTGCAAGGAGCTCTCAGGTCTCCCTGGAGCTTCTCCTCTCCAGGTGAGCCCCCCCAGCTGTCCCAGCCTGGCTCCAGAGCAGAGGGGCTCCAGCCCTGGGATCAACACCGTGGCCTCCTCTGGAGCTGCAGAAGTAGAACCACCAGGAGGTCATGGACAACTCTCAGAAAGGAGCAGCACTGGAGGAAGGAGCCAGTCCAGGGCACTGCCACCTCATTGCAGTCTGTAAACCCAGCACTGAGAGCTATAAATGCAGCATAATTAATCTGGCCTGTGTCATCCATAAGGTTTTTGAGTTTACGTGATATGGGACAAGAGATAAAGTCAGTGAGATGTATGGAAAATGGAATAAAATCCAGGCTGGGCTCTCCAAAGGCAGCTTGGCAGGGCCTGGGCAACGCTCGGCGTTCCTGCATCGCGTTGTGTCTGTCTGGACTTAAATAACTCTGGGATAAAATCCCCCTGGGAAATCCTTACTAACCTAGAGAAGATGGGATCACAGCATTAGAGCTGATAAGGAACGTGCAAAGGGTGAGTCTGCAGTGGATTATATTAAAAGGAGGTTATCAGGAGGAAGGCAGAGAAGTGCTGATGTTCCCTGTGGACGAGTCTCGGGGCTCTCTCTGTGCCCTTCCTGTCTTGGCCCGGGGTGCACCCTGCCTGGAATCCACATCCAGAGGGAGGGTGACCATGTCAGCAGGAGCAGGGCAACCAAGAAAGGAAGAGCAGGGAGCAGTGAGGAAAGGGAGAGCACTTGCCGTGCCAAGAGCCGACGTCAGGCCGGCCTTGCAGCCAGCAGAAGGACGGCACCTCCTCGGCTGAGAGCACAGATAAGACCAGGCAGAAACAGTTCAACTATTTCTGTACTGATGCCAGGAACATGAGCAATTAAATGGAAGAATTAGAAGGCCTCATCCAGGAGGAATGAGTAATGCTGGGAACTGTGGATACGGGAGAACTTATCTTCCAGAGCATAGATGGGAGAACAAGTGCTACAGATATCCTTGATCCCAGTCAGATTGTTCTACCAGACAGAAACAGGGGACACAAGTTCAGAGTTTGTCTTGCTAAAGAGCTTAAAAAGAGAATTTGGTCCTGCTGAAAACCTGAGCATGAGTGGCTGTGACCTGGTTTGGTTTCCGTGAAAGGGGCTGGGGTGGACACGAATTGGTCTCTGCCCAAGAGCTGGGTGTTGGCGTGCTGGCTTCAGAGCTGAGGCAAACCAGATAATAATAAAAAAATGATGCTGCCTGGCCAGGAGAGCTCAGAGGGTGAGTATGGACACGTGGCCAGTCCTGCCTGGAGCCACATCCCCATGGGAGGAAAGGGCTGGAGGGAAGGGTGCAGGTCTGGCAGGAAAGGGCAAGGCTGAGCAGGGAGGAGAGGTGGGACTGGAGCAGGATGGGTTGATGGAAGGAAAATCTGGATGCAGAAGACCTATGGTTTCTGTGGGCAAGAGAGAAACTCAGGCAGGGGTGGTTGTGTGGCACCGGGACTATTTTCTCCTGCTGCACAATGACTGCCGAGGCTGGAAGTGGCCACTGCCTGCTTGGTGCTGGTGCACTGGTGGTGCTTGACAGGTCAGAGTCACTTGCAAGCTCAAGGTTAGGATGGGACAGTCATGTGGGCTTTGCTTTCCTCCTGGCTGGGTGTTCCACCCTGGTGCCTCTGCTCCAGGGCACACTGTGACCCCCGGGCTGTCTGTACATACTGGAGGTGAGCTCGAGGAGGGAAGGGAGGAAAGGTTGTCCTGGTGCTGATCTCTCCTCTCCAATTGCTTGCAGAGGTTGTGAACTGAGCAGGATGAGAGGAAATGGCCTCAAGTTGCACCAGGAGAGGTTTAGATTAAATGTTAGGAAACATTTCTTCACTGAAAAAGTTGTCAGGTGTTGGAACAGGCTGCCCAGGCAAGTGCTGGAATCATCATCCCTGGCAGTGTTCAAAAGGCACATAGATGTGACACTTGGGGACATGGGTTAGTGGTGAATAGAGTGGTGCTGGGTTAACAGTTGTACTCAGTGATCTTAGAGGGCTTTTCCAACCTTAATGATTCCAAGATTCTTTGGTTCCTTGGCTCTGAGGCCCATCCCTGTTCCTTTGGGGTGTGCAACAAGGCCAGGCTGCACTGCTGGGACTGCCCTGCTCTGTTGAGGCCATGACTGCAGAATCCCTTGCTTGCTGGCACATTCCCTGGCACGATTCCTGGCTCATTCCCTGGCATGTTTCCTGGAAACTGTGCCCCAGTCCCTCTGCCCAGAGCCAGGCAGCTCAGCAGCACCTGCAGCAGCCCCCAGAAGGGCTGGAGAGCAGAGCATGGCACAGGCTGCATGTGCAAAGCCATTAGAGCTTGGCTCTCTGCTCCCAGGCAAATGAGCCAGTTAACCTGCTCAGTGGGACACGTGGGCACGAACACGGGCGCCCAGCAGAGCGTTACCTGCCTTGTCCTACACGTGAGGACACTGCCCCTCTCCTGACCTGGGCAGCCTGTGCCACCGTGCCAGCCCCGGGTTCCTGGCTGGGCAGGGATGCTCTGGCCTTGCCTTCCCCTTCCAGAATGATTTGGAGTTACTTCAGTGCCTTCTCTGGAGCACCTGGGGGAGGCCAGGTTTGTGCTGTGCCTGCAGAAGCATTTCATCATCTGCCTGCTCCCCTCCAGCTCCTCATCCCACTGCAGCTGGGCAGCACCTCTGCATGTAGGTCAGGAGGAAGAGTTTTCTTCACCTCCCGACTTCCCCCACACCTTCAGGGTGTGGGCAGTTCCCCAGTAACTCTGCACACACCCTGGCAGCTCTGATTACCCTGCACAGGCACTGCAAGAGCAGAGCAGCAATCTGTGTCAGCCACTCTTGGCTGAGCTGTGGGTGACACAGTGGGTGCTGCTGGCTCAGCCTCCTGCTGGATCCCCACACTCCAACAGGGGAGCTGATGGACCCACATGGACCAGGAGTTCATGGGCAGGAAGAGGTCCGTGGTGCCAAGGGTTGTCTCCATCAGTGGCAGGGCTGCCCCAGGACCTGTGTCCCCTCCTCACGGGGGGACTGTGGGTGCTCTGCAGGTCACAGCTGCCTGTCCCTCCCTGCCACCCTCAGGGTGGAGCAGCTCCAGGGCTGAGGCCAGCAGGGATAACATTGTTCTGACACCCAGAGCACGCTGTGCAAATGCTGCAAGGGCTGGAGCCCCTCTGCTCTGGAGCCAGGCTGGGACAGCTGTGGGCATTCACCTGGAAAAGAGAAGGCTCCAGGGAGAATTTGGAGCCCCTTCCAGTGCCTGAAGGGGCTCCAGGAGAGCTGGAGAAGGACTTAGGACAAGATATGGAGAGACAGGACAAGGGGGAATGGCTTCCCACTGCCAGAGGGCAGGGATGGATGGGATATCGGGAAGGAATCCTTCCCAGTGAGGGTGGTGAGACCCTGGCACAGGTTGGGCAGAGAAGCTGAGTGACCTTACAACACTTGTTTCACAATACTGCCCCATTGCTGGAAGTGTTCAAGGCCAGATTGGATGGGTCTTGGAGCAACCTGGTCTAGTGGAAGGTGTTCCTCCCAGAGCAGGGCACAGAACTGGATGAGCTTTAAGGTCCTTTCCAACACAAGAAATTCCGTGATTCTCTAAGGCAAAACTGCACCATGAACAAATACATTCCCTCAAAAAACCCACACAAATCTTCTTTCCAAAGCAGTCTCCTCTGCATCCATCCCTGGAACAAGAGGAACACTGAGGTTTGCCCACCTTGCTGCTCCCCAGCATCTCCACAGGCATCCAGGGGGCTGGGATGGAGGTGGCTCAACAATGGAGTGGGTCATGTCCTAATGCCAGACCCTCATGTCACTGCTCAGTGCCCGGGCTCTTGTGGATTTTGGGAAAGGTTTGGAGGGAAGATTCTGGTCTGAGAGAATCCCAGCCAAGTAATGCAGTTGTTCTGTTGCTGATGGCTGGTGACTGAGCCCCCAACACCATTTTGGTCAGGCTGAAGCTGAGTGGGAGGGCGGTGTACGACTGCAGGGGGAAAGGACAGTTAAAACATTTTCTTTGTGCATTTTGTAAATAAAACTGGGGTGGTGGGTTTTTTTGTTTTGTTGTTGTTTTTTTTTTTTGTTTTGTTGTTGTTTTTTTTTTTTGTTTTGTTGTTGTTTTTTTTTTTTGTTTTGTTGTTGTTTTTTTTTTTTGTTATTGTAAATTCTCCCAAAAGAGGGGGAAAAAAAGGGAAAAGAATGGCAGAAAAGGAAAGGCTTGTAAAACATTTCATTTCCTGTAGAATGAATGCTTTGGCATGACCCAAATTCACTCCTCTCATTTCCATTTCTTGCAAGTTAAAATGCTTCTCTTTTGATTTACCTCAGCCTGTGTCTCTGCCCTTCAGGTTCTCTGATGGCAACTGGACCGAGAAATCCCCCATCTCCCTGCCCCGATATCATCCTTTTCCTTCACCCCCTCAGCTCTCAGTGCCCAATTTCCCTCATGGGCTGCCCAGAGCTGGGTGCAGGGGGGGCTACCCCATGGTGAGCCCAGAAAATTCTTCCCTGGAGGGGTCCCAGGAGAGCTGATGGGGAATCTCTGTGCCGGGAGATGAAAATGAAGGAAAGCAGTTTCCAGCACTGCATCCACTGAGCCCCATCGGAGCGGGG
This sequence comes from Formicarius rufipectus, assembly GCA_013399695.1. NCBI lineage: Eukaryota > Metazoa > Chordata > Aves > Passeriformes > Formicariidae > Formicarius > Formicarius rufipectus. The sequence continues at coordinate 523,160 of VXAU01000227.1, forward strand.
GAGGTTTCCTCCCTGGGAGTGGGCAAGCTGGTGGTGGGTGATGGGACAAGGGTCCAGCAGGCTCCGTTTCCTGTGATTTGGGCAGGACTGAGCCCAGATCCCCGGGTGGGAGCATTTCTAAAAATGCAAATAAATAAAGGAAGTAAATGACTGTCATTTTGGACGTTTTCCTGTATGTAAATGTGTTTCCTTGGTAATCACATCTCTAGTATTTCTCTTTATTTTTGTACATCTGTTTTGGATTAGCCCCGAGCTCCGTGCTCAGCACAGCCCTATCCTCAGATGTCCCTGGCCTGGGACAGGGGTCCTGCAGTGTCACACCCCCCCCGTGTCAGGCACAGCCCCCCACGCGTGTCCCTTTGCACACACGAGCACAGCGGGGATCCCCCCGCCCCGGGCGGGGACAGACACCACCGCAGGGCGGCTGCTCGGGGGGGTTGGCACACACCTGGCCTCGCCCAGGTGCCCAGAGGCTTTTCCAAACCTGGGGTGGACACAGCCCGTGCGGACCTGCAGGAGTGGCTGCGCCGCCGGTGCCCTGGCGTGCCTGGGCTGGGCAGGGCAGGGCAGGGGCAGGGC
>VXAU01000227.1:524175-545759 GCA_013399695.1 Formicarius rufipectus
GGCAAGGCAAGGCAAGGCAAGGCAGGGCAGGGCAGAGCAGGGCAGAGCAGGGCAGGGCAGGACAGGGCAGGACAGGGCAGGGCAGGGCAGGGGCAGGGGCAGGGCAGGGGCAGGTGCTCTGGTTTCAAGCCCAGCCGAGTCAGGGTTTCTGGGCTCTCCCTGCCCCACAGCCAGCACACTGCCCGACTTCTGCTGCTCCACTTGTCCCCTCGGCACCGCCCTGGGGAGCTGCACAGGAAGGGTGAGGGGTCGCACAGACAGAGCGGGGGGCAGGGTTGGTGGCCCCATCCCCTCATTCCCAGCATGCTTTTGACCTCTGTGAAGAACTCTGCCATGGACTTAAAACACAGGCTCAGACCTTGTCAGGCAAAAGCAAATGGCAAAAAGCCCTTTATTAACTACAAGCTTGTCTTTTATACTATTTTACCCCTGTCCATGTGTGTCTGTGCTACATCTCATGGGCCAGGAGTTCTTGCGCATCAGTCTTGGTCCATCTTCTGACAGGTGGTCATCACCTCTCCTCATGCTGGTGAATCTCAAAACACACTCTTGCTATTCTTGTTTCTTTTCTCTCTTCCTTCTGCTTTGCCAGGCCTGGCCCAAGGGCACAGGGAGTGTTTTCTGCTGCTTTCCCAGGCCCACAGCCTCTCAAGGCCAAGGCTGTCCATAGCCCAGTATTCTTCCATATCCATCCATATCCACAGCAGCCTGGGAGCCACCTTGACTGTTGACCATCCTACTGCATCAACGTGTGGCTTTGTGGAGAGACCAGCAGGTTGGGTGACGGGGGTGTTTCCCACAGCCCCAGGCTGGTCCTGGAGCACAGAGAGCAGCAAGTCCCTTCTGAGACAGCCCCTGTGAGACCTGGGGCAGCTGGTGGGACCAACTTGTCTGTGCACTGTGGGTGTCACAACAGGGTCTGAAGAGCTGGTGTGACCTCCCTGTGACAGTGTCCCCACCACGACCCCCAGACCTCCAGGAATTGGCCATCTCGGGTCCCCACCAATCTGTTACACACCCGCTGACCGTGAATTCTTCATGATCCTCATGATCTCCCCTCGGTGTCACCCCGTGAGGCCGTGTCCCTGGAGGGACTGAGCTTTCCCTCACGGCCCCACGTTGTGACTGTGTTTGCAGGGGGTCGGATCTGAGCCCATGAAGGAAGGCTGTGGATGATTTTGGGAGGCACAGCCTGGGCTCCTCTTGCAACATTGCTGTTCCACTGTTAGCAGTGCTTTTCTTTCACTCCACGTGTTCTTGCAGCCCACCCAACTCCAGGAGCTCAGGTTTCCCACCCCCTTCCCTCCCAAACATAGCACAAAATGAGGTGTGAACCCAGGAGAGCCCTCGGGGGTGAGAAACCTGTGTCTGCCTTCCTTGATGGTCTTCTACCTTCAAGCTGGGCAGGCTGTGACCCCTCTGGGACACTCTGTGCTGCACTGGGACATGGTGATGGCCATAAAGCACCAGGACAGTGTCTCACAGAGAGTCAGGGCTCAGCTGTGCCAGGGGCCCACCAGTGCAGGGCTGCAGCCACCATCAGCCCACCCCCAGGCTGGCACCCCCAGTCAGTGCTGGGTGAAGGACCTGCAGCAGGGGTGATGCCCTTGGTGATGCCCCGAGCAGTGAATGTGGTCCCTGCTCACTCACCTTCCCTCCCAGAGCTGCCTGTTTTGGGGGATGAAGAAAAGTGCCAAGTGGGCAGGGACCTCTTGGGTTGGTGCCCAGAGCTCAAGTCCATGTCCCTGATGCTCACTCAGGGTCAACCCAGTTGTTGTTCAGGCATTTGTGATGCTTCAAGATAAACGGAGAGCTGAAATGCAGCTCAGAGGTTGGCTGGTATCTCACAGAATACTGGAGAGTAAACCTTTTTGGCTTTGCTAAGAATTTTGTTCAGGATTTTCCCCTAATTTAAGCTGAAAAGGAGCATCCTTAAAATCCTCAGCAGCTCACGTGCCTCCTGTCACTCCATGCTCTGTGACAGTCACAGCATCGCAGAGAGAAACTCGGGGTTTGCTTCGTGCATGCCCTCCCTTTCCTCCCCATGACCTCACACAGGATCTGCATCCAGCCAAATCTGGGGCCACCTCTGCAGGATAACTAACCCAGGGAACACGTGCCAAGGTGCCCCTACCACGCAGCACCTGAGAGAAGTCACTGCTGTGAGCACCGTGTCACCCAGCACATGGCTTGAACCCAGAGAAAAGCAGCGTTTTCTCATTCACCTAAAATTACCCACCCACTGGATATCCTGGTGATAAACAGGAGCTGCTGGTGGAAGCACATGTTCTCCTACAGTGCAGCACAAAGCCAGGCTGCTGCTCAGCATCATCTGCATGGCTCTGATGTCTCCTGCATCCCCGTGGAACCAGTGAGCTGGAAATCCCCGGTGCTGGGGTTCGCTGGGGTGTGAGCTCTCTGACACTGCCCACACACGCCATACACACATCCCCTCTGCTTCCCTCACTCTTCTGCTTTCTCATTAACCCTTGAGGCCGGGGTTTATTGTCTGTGCCTTTTGCTGTGTCCCACATAGAGCCCCCAGCCCTGGGGTGTCAGACACGACACAAGCCCCTGAATGGCACGGCAGTCCTGCCTCTGAGAGCTGGCAGACTCATAACCATTTTTGGATAGAAAAATATAACACTGCAAGGAAAAAAAAAACCAAAAAACCTTGGATTGCATGTAAAGAAATAAAGCAAAATGCTATTCCCCCACTCCTGCTGTCTGTGCTTGAGCCTTCCAAGAAGTTCCTGTCCTCATCTGTTCGGGTATCATTTTACAGCTCGATGACAAACACAGAACTTGCCAGTTTAAACACATAGGGCTTGGTTTTGCTCTCTGGTGCTCACACACTTACCTTTCCTCCACAGAGGTGTGAGGGGACAGCAGTGCTGTCTCCTGTCCCCTCTCAGTCCCTGGGCAGAGGCCCAGAGTCATGTTGTGGTGTCAGGAGTGTTGCCCCCGAGTCCTTTCCGTGTGCCCCCCCAGCCCTGCTGTGCCCTCCTCTCCCCTGCTCCAGTGCTGGGGTGACACACGTGCTCACACTCGTGTCCACTCAGGTCATATTCCCTGGAATCCCAGTCTCCTGCTCCCTAAATGTGGGAGGTGGATTTAACAGAGCCCAAAAAGTGCTGCTGCCCCCCAACTTGTGAGGGAGACAGAACTCCCCAGCAAAGCCCAGTCCCCTTTCAGCCTCACATACAGAGAAACCAAACCAAAGCATTACAGTGAATAAATCACAATAAATAACACATTGCATATGAAATGGCACTGGATGCACACACAGCCAGCCTGGCTGATGCCAACCACGCTGCTCTGTGCAGCACCCAGCCCTGGAATGCTCTGGCCAGTTGATGGGGGGGCCACAGCACCCACACCGTCCCACTCAGCCCCTGCCCACAGCTGCTCTCTGCTGCTCCACACACACACAACTTTGCCCAGCACGTCTGTTCCTCTGCACCAGCTGCCCCACGGGAGGGTGCAGGGGCAGGACCCTGAGCCAGCCAGCCCGCAGCACAGCACTGCCCAGCCCCAGTGCCACCCCACAGCTCCAGGGCAGGGTGGGGTTGGGGCAGCAGGAGCAGGCAGCACACAGCAAAGCCCAGCTGATGGCAGCGAGCCCTGCAGCAGGATCAGTGCCCGTGGATGTACCAACCCTTACGGGCTGAGGGGCCTCATTCCCAGATAAGGGGTCTTACACTGCTGCTGATTTACGCCTCCCTCCCTTTCTTGCCTTTTTTTTCCAGGAGTTTAAATGCTGAACTGCCTAAACTCTCCTCCAGTGTGTCAGCTGGGACGAGCAGGATGCTGAGCAGCCTGGGGGCCAAAGCAGCATTTGCTGCAGGTGCCTCCCTGTGCAGCCTGCCCCGGTGCTGATGTCCCTGGGTGACCCAGCACGGCCTCAGGGCACGGCACACCTGGAGGCTGGTGCTGCAGGACAACCCCAGAGACCTCCAGGGCTGGGCAGCAGGGACAGCCCAAATCTGCTGCCAAAGCCCCAGCAAACTCCTTTTTTTCACATGCATTTAAATTGCAGGTGCCCAGTACGAGCCTGCTGTGTCACATTCATGTTGTTACAGTCACAGCACTGAAAAGGGGATGATTTCTGTGCATTTGTACTTAAAATAGAAAAAAAAATAAATTAATTATCCCAGCTCTAATGACAAGGCAAAGAGAGCTGTGGGGTGGCAGTGAGGTGAGGTGCTGGAGGTTTTAGAGGAGACACGGGTTTGTGCCTCTGTCTGCTGTGACTGTGGGTCCAGTGTAGCTCTGCTGGCAGGATCTGTATGATCCATGTGCACTGGGCAGTGGATCCCAGCCCCTGGCAGGATCCCACAGGCTGCATGAGGATGCTCCTGGACAGCAAGGGCAGCAGTGGTTAGAGGAAGGAGGGTGTTCTCATCCATCTCGCGGTTCAGTGTCAGAAGAAAGTCAGACTTTGATCCTTCCATGAGTCTCTTCGTAGCACAGGACTGAGCCAGTCCCCACAGGGCTCAGTGTGAGGGCTTTGCTGACAACTGTGGGCTCAAAGTTGGTGGCCACGGGTTTGTTTTTGGGAGGCATTTCATTGGGACATTTAAAGTGGAGCAACACAAAGGCACATGTATTTCCCCCCTTTCCTCTGCTGGACAAAAACCTGCTGGATATTCTGCATATTCCCATCCTTCAGCAGCAGGAAATGGCTGGGGATACGGGGTGACCCCAGCACTGTCTCCTTGCAGCACAACTGCTCCAAGGATATCCCAAAGCCCACGCCGGTGCCAGGCCGGCTACCGTGGCACTGTGTGTGCCCACCGTGGGAGCCACCCCTCTGGCACGGGCCAGCGCTGCTGGCCATGGCACTGTGCCCCACAAGGTGCCCGCTGTGTCCCCAGCAGGGCCAGCGGTGGCGTCAGGAACCCCGAGCACCGTCGGGCAGGTTCTGCTGGAGAGCTGGAGGGCTCCAGCCCTGCGCCAGGCAGCACTCCAGGTTCCCAGCCTGCTCCAGCAGCCAAGCACTTGGATCCTGGCACTAGACTCTCTCCTTGAATTACTCATCTTTTCCATTACGAGGCCTCCCATACTCCAGCAATCCATCTGTTTGGTGGTGCAATTTCAGGATCATGCCTTTTGTCAGTGATGTTAATTTTGGCAGGCAGCAGCAGATGCAGCACTGGAGCTCCCTGCTGAGGCCTCGCTGCCTTTTCCTGGGCATCTGGCAACGTGCTCCGAGGTGCCAGTGGAGTGGCAGCCTCCTCCCCAGTGTGACCGGGGTTTTGTGCTGCTGGTGACTCTTGAGGCTGCCGAGGGGCTGGGCAGTGCCAGTGCCGGTTGCTGGTGGCACACACGTGTGGCAGGCACACACGGGGAGCTTTGATGCCCTGCCCCACTGGGTAACGGGCTGTCAAACTGCTCACACTTTGCTCTCCAGCTGCAGCCCTCTGGTGCCCTGCCAGCTCTGTGCCCCTCTCCCCAGGACTGACCTTGCACATGGCTGGTGCTGGATGCTCATGGACCAGATGCAGACATGGGTGACGGGGGCTGCGCTGCCACTGCAGCTGCTCAGCACCTCAAGGGAGCTGTGCAGGGCCAGACCCCACAGATGTGTCACTGCACCTGAACCATCTGCAAGAGCTTAGTTATCTCCACATCAGTTGATCCTTCCCCTGATCCTCCTCAGTGAGTTGGCTCATCCTCTCTGAAGCTCTCCCTTCTTCTCCTGTCCCTTCAGCTCTTGGCTGGTCCCAAGCTGCATTTCCTGCAGCACGGCCTGTCCACAGGCACGAGCCACAGACATGGCATGGACACCATGCCCAGGACAGAGGGCACCCAGAGAGTGAGTCTGGGGGAGCAGCAGGGAGTGAGGCTGATGTCCTGAGCAGGGCTCCCTGGAGCACTATGGCACAGCCCTGCCACCATGGCACAGCCCTAACACTATGGCACAGCTCTGCCACCACGGCACATCTGGGTCACCATGGCACATCTGGGTCACCATGGCACATCTGGGCCACCATGGCACACTTCTGCCACCACGGCACATCTGGGCCCCCATGGCACAGCCCTACAACCATGGCACAGCTCTACCACCTTGGCACACCCCTGCCACCATGGCACAGCTCTGCCACCATGGCACAAGGGGGTTGGCTCAGCAGGACCACAGGGACAGCAGAATGCAGCAAGCTCAGCTTTGGTGTTGGGATTGGTACCTGAATTGGAGTGGCGATGGCTGCTCCATTCCTGTCATGCTCATGTCCCTCATTGCACTTTCCCCCTCAGCTTTAAACCTGACCTCTTGATCAAGAGCTTTGGAAGGTTTGCACCCAAAAGTGCTGTAGGCTTGTGCCCAAAATTATGCTCCTGTGAGGCTTGTTCGACTTGCAAAGCTGAACTCGGCAGGGAAACTGCTGCTGGAACATCCCCCTGTGAGGCCCTCAGGGGTGCCCCAGGTGCTGCACGAGGTGTCTGGGGAGTCTGTCCCACATGGGACCTGCACTCACCATCCCCCTGCCCAGGTGCCTCCCCAGGGAGGGGCTTTGTGCTCCTGTGCCACCACAGAAACACTTGTCCTGGGCATGGCAAAAGCTGACAAATGGGAACAATCCTTCTTCATGCCACCTGAAACCACCCTGGCAGAGCAAGTAGGAGGAACTGGTTGTCCTGCCTCAGTGGTGCCCCACAGAGGGGTCAGCTCGAGCCCTGGCCATCTCCCCACCTCCCTCCCCACCAGTCCCACTCAGGAGCAGCACAGCTCTGCTCCTCCCAGGACCCACTCCCAGCTCCCCTGCTGCCTGTGCCATGAGGCTGGCAGGACCAACAGTGGGCCCCTGCCTGCCCTGCCTGCACTGCCTGCCCTGCTGGCCCCACACAGGCAGAGCTGCTGCAGACATAGAGTCACAGAGAGTTAGAAAACCCCTCCAAAAGCTCATCAAACCCAAAATTCACCCGAATCCCCCCATGCCCACTAAACCACATAGTGAAGTGCCACATCCACGTGTGCTTTGAACACTTCCAGGGCCAGTGGCTCCACCAGTGCCCCGGGGATGTGGCAGTGCTGCCCAGAGTCCAGGCTGTGCTCTGTGCCAGTCCCCTCGTGCTCTCGGAGGTGATGCCACCACCACATGGCTCCTCTCACCCGTACTTGCCCTGTGCCAAACTCACGAGTTGTGCTGCTTTGGTTTCTCACCTGGCTCTGACATTCCTCTGGGGCTTGTCCTCAGAGTGGCTCTTCTCAGTGGCCCCCTCTCCCCTGCTTGTTGTGTGGGTCCTGTAGAGCCCATCAGCAGCTTCCTGGAGGCAGCAGGGGAATGGGGGGGTGGGTGCAGGACCTGCATATGGTGCCGCTCCCACCATCTCTGCCAGCCCTTTGCTGCCTCCTGGCCCTCTCCCCTTGCCAGGGGCCTTTTGCCTACCCAGGACTATTCCCTGCTGCAGCCAGAGGCACTTTTGTCACCACCAGTGCCCATCTGCTCTTCCTGGCTGCTGCCTCCAAAACCTGAGGAACAAATACTGCTGAGCAGGGGGAGAGAGGCCCAGCAGAGCTCAGGCCAGCAATGCATCCCTGTGGCGTGGACCAGGCTTCAATCCACAGCTCCTGCAACTCCAGCCCTTGCCAGGTGCTAGTGGGGAAGGTATAAGAAGCCCACAGTGGGCAAGGCAGAATGATTTACCATCATGTGTGTCTTTGATAAATAGAAATGAGCCAAAGCTGAAGACACGTTTAGTATCTCAACTGGCTATGGCTGTTAGCTACTCTCAGGCTGCATGTTCCTGGTATTTGTGGCATCTGGTCTTACTGGCCCAAGGTCCAGCCCAGGAGGTTGCTGTGGTTGATGACATGCATCTGGAGATGTTCATCCATGTTGTGCTGTGCCCTGGGGAAGCAGTGAGATGGGGACACGCCTCGTGAGAGAAGAGGAAGACCTTTGGCATCACCAGCTCACAGCCCTTCAGCTTCTCTGCCTTGGATGTGGAGAACCACACAGCTCATTTGGGCCCCAGCAGGGTCTGCCAACAGACCTTCAGCATGGTCAGAGCCTTGTCTGGTGAGAGCCAGACCCCTGGCTCAGACCTCTGGTCCTGCCTGTCCATGTTTCTGCTCTGGGGACTGTGGGACTCGTGGCAAAGGCTGGGCTGGCAGTGCCAGGGTGGCTGTAAACTGCACCAGCCCCTCATCATCCCCATGGTGAGTGTTGTTCCCTTCCCAAAGGTGACCCCAGAACAGAGTGGCACTCGACTGGTGTCTTCAGGTGATACTCTGATGGTTTCCCAACCTTTAGCAACATCATTAAACACTTGCTGGTGGATAACACAGCCATGGATCCAGGACAGGCCACTGGAGAGCCCTTGCAGGCACTGCAGAAGGGAAATTCCCTCCTCTGTGTATTCAGTGCCTCCAGCACGGCCCCTCCAGGGGTCTGCTCACCCCATCCTGCAGCTGCTAACACCTCCAACACCTCCATCCATGGCTGGTGTCTGACCTCCCAGCAAGGCTGTCCTGCATCCCAGATCCCTGACCCTTATCTCCTCCTGCACCCCTCCAGCCTGCCTGGCTTCCCCTCCTCGCTGCACATCAGGACAGGAGTCACGGCTGCCCCTGGCTGGGGGAGAGGATCTCTCCAGCCCAGCCCTCTGTGGTGGCTCCAGAGAGCCCTGGAGGGGCTGGGCTGGGGGTGCAGGACCCACGGTGGGGGTGGGAGCCGGAGCCCCGGGTGTGCAGGGACGTGTGCCCGAGGTCCCCTCGGGGGTGGTGATTCCACGTGCAGCAGCGAGCCTGAAGGTGGCTGGTGGTGCCTGGGAGCTGCTGGAGGGGGGATGATGCAGCCCCAAATCTCTGTGTCACCGAGTGTGTCACAGTGTGCCCACGGGGCTCGTGTCCCTCGGCGTGCCCAGGGTGCCTCCAGCAGCACAGCCCTGCCGTGGGCACCTCGTGGGGCTGTGTCTGTGTGTGAGGCACGGGAGAAAGGGGGAAATGGCTGGAAAAGCTCTCCTCACTCCCATTTTAATCAGAGAAATGAAGCAGCTGTTGGAGTGAATAGACCCTGCACTAAAGCAGACGTCTTAATATCTTTTGCAGAGGAGGTGCATTGTGATTCATTCTGTGCATCTCTATTACTCAGCTTTTGATAGGGGCTTACTTGTCTCAAGTGCTTTTCATTATTGCCCTAATGCTATCTATTAACATACTGGATGGAGGCTCTTTTCTCATCTGGAGCATGCATCACTGTGCTTTTAAAGATTATGGGGCTTGCAAATACATAACACTTTACTGCCTCCCTGCCATAATTCACTGGGAAAAGAAATACATGTAAATAGATAGGTAAATAGATAACTGAGTCAGAGGGCTGGGGGAGACAGGGAGGCAGACAGACAGACAGAGCGCAGCACAGAACTCGGCACACGGCTCGTTCCTTCCTAATAAACAAGAAAAGAGCTGCTCTTGGGGTTTATTTAAAAATTCTTGGCCACCGTTTGATCTCACTTGGAAAATCCTTGTTTCCTCATTCCCAGCCTCAGGCCCCCAGGCTGCAGGGTGGGTGGGTCCCCCATCAGGACCAGGGGCATCCTGGGGAGATGGGGAGAGGACTCTGCTGGAGAATTGGGTACCAGTGCATTGTGGAGAGGTGACCTGTGGGTGGAGGCCCCCCAAGCCCACAGGATCTGCAGGTGACTGGCCACCACAGGAGGACCAGAGCCATGGCCCTGTCCTGGCAGAGCCCTCCCCAGCGACCTCAGCAGCACCATTTCATCTCAGCTGGGTCAATTAACTGCTGTAAAGCCCAGTGAGGCATTTAAACACTCGGATGAGACTGATGTGGGCAGCCCTCATCAGGGGAAGATTACAGGTGTGGTTTTCTGGGTCAGGGTTATTACACACTTATCAATCATGGCTTTATTGCATGGCAGGTGATGCTGCATTTCCTGACACGCACGATACTAACACAGACCTGGAGAGATGCAGAGCTGAGACCAGGCAGTGGGATTTTTTCATCCTCTTTTTTAATTCAGCAAATGGCTATCCCTCAACAAGAGTGTTTTTTTGCAAGAAAGGAATAAATTGGAAGTATAATTTAACAACAGCACAAGTGCTTCATTCTTCAGTTGGGATGACTTTTCTTTCAAATTCTGTTGAACTGTGGTAAGCAATACAATGATACAAAAGCAAAATTAAACAGCCTGAGCTTGGCAGGCCTGAAGGGTTCAGTTCAGACCATGCATTTGTTTTCTTCTTTAATTTCTAATTTTTTTGGAAACCCATTTCCCTGCCCTGTGCCTTTGTTACAGACACGTCTAGGGCTGCAGAGAGCACAGACCCCACACCACCTGGACTGCTCCCCCAGACCTGGGGGGGGTTGACTGGCAGGTCATTGATCTTCCCCAGTAAATCATTCAGGGTAGGGCACATTCCTCTGCAGCCCAGCAGTGTTGGCATGTTTAGGGCAGGGCATTTTGGGGCACAGTTTTGCTGTGCTATGGATAGGGCTTCCTGAGGACAGCCCAGTGCTCTCCCCTCTCACAGCTGGCTCACCCAGCAGCACCAGGGCTACCAGCTTAAACACCAGCTCAGCCACTGGGATGTTGAGCTGCAAGAAACTCAGTGAAGGGTCAACTGGCCAGAGGGATCCATGGAAACCTCCATCTCAGGGTCTGTGGTGGTTCCACAGAGCTGAGAGGATGCACAGGGTGATCTGGGAGGTGCCAGGAGGACAAGGGGCACTGTGGCCCTCCAGGGCAGGGCTGAAGATGTTCTAAGGGAAGCGATTATCCCTGCTCAGGGTTGGGGCTTGGGCTGTTCCCTGCTGTCACACCAAGCCAAGGTGGAGGAAGTGTGGAATCACAGACTGGTTTGGGTTAGAAGAGACCTTACAGCTCATCTTGTTCCACCCCCTGCCATGGGCAGGGACACCTTGACCAGCCCAGGTTGCTCCCAGCCCTGTCCAACCTGGCCTTGGACACTCCCAGGGATGGGGCAGCCACAGCTTCTCTGCCCAACCTGTGCCAGGGCCTGCCCACCCTCACAGGGAAGAAATTCTTCCCAATATCCCATCTAACCCTGATCTGTTCCTGTTCCCTGGGTTTATCATCCTCTGGTCTAATCAAAATTAGGGGACTCAACCTCTCCTGCTGGGTGGGACCCAGCCCTGACGAGGGTCAGCCCCAGCACCAAGGCTTGAGATGGGGGTGAAGGGTGGGCATCCTGAGCCTACAAAGGTCCCACATCTGGTCACCAGATTCCCGATTCCCATGCTGGTTCAGGGAGGGGGTTAGGGAGAGTCGACCTGTGCCACCACCGCCCCCTGCTCTGCAGCATTGTGGCTTTTGTGTCCTCCCAGCCTCAGGGCTGCCAGAATCCTCTCAGGAAGCTGTGACAGCAGCACCCAGGGGTGTGTTTCCCTGGGTTCTCCCAACCTGTGAATGCAGCTTTATTCAATAAATAACCTCCAGGATATATTACAACCTCTTATAAACTCCGACCGATGCTGGCTCCCAGCTATGGTTAATCATATAAACTTGCCTAATTTTATTCTATCAGCCATCTTGTTGCTACATGCCAGATGCTTGCCCTAAATGAATAGTGTTGGAACAGCCAAGCATCAAGTTAACAGAATACCAGCAAACATTCCCGACAGCATGAGCAGTCTATAAAACCTGGCACTAAACTGTATTAGAGGAAGAGATAAGCTCTCAGAGAGGGGCTGGGAAGACTGGAGGCTTGTTTTTTCTCCAAATGGCTCCATACAGCATGTGGTGCAGGTGTCGTAGGAGAAATCCATCCAGCTATGGAAGTATCTCTCTATCAGAGGCTGGCTATGCTATGAATCTTCTAATGGGATTAAGGCTTAATGCCCTAAATAGAATATGAAATAGTGCTTCCCCTCGCAGAGCTGCCAGCTGTCTTGCAAACAGGGCACAGAAACTTCCACTTTTTGCAGATCGAATCAGTCACTCTCTGAATTGATGGCAAGAGCCTCATCAACAAGATATAATGTTTTAATGATGTTGTGACATGACCTGACACGCAGTGTCATTTGATGGATTCCCTCGTGTCACGGCGTATTTCTGACACAGAAAAATGTAACCTCTCTCCCCTTCCAAAAAAAAAAAAAAAAAGAAAAAAAAAAAAGAGAGAGAGAGAAAAAGGGAATGAAAAAATACGTTCATTTCTCCAGTGCCCCAAATGCTCAGATCTCTGCTGGCTCGTGGTGCTCAGCAGTGCCCCACTTCAGCCCCGCAGCTGCCTTGTGCTGGAGGAGATGAATTTGCACCGCGCGTCTCTGTCTCTGCTTTTCACCTCTGCACGGCACATTATCTCCTGCTAATAACACGGAACAAATAGCACGGCATTAATAACCAGCAGAAGCCATTTCACCTCTGTTTTCAGCTCTGAATCCTCTTCAAGTCACTTTGGACATTCTGAACTGTGATTCCCTGTCAGCCTCTCTGGAGGTTCCCAGGTCTACAGCTGCTGCTGCCCAGCTCAGTGCAAGGATGTTGAGGGGCTCGGGCAGGGTCTGCTGGGCTGGCTGCACAGGGGCTGCTTTCCTGGGAGATCACAGAATCCCAGAAAGGGCCAAGTTGGAAGGGACCTTAAAGCTCACGTGCTCCCAACCCCCTCCCATGGGCAGGGACACAAGAGGCAGCTCTCCTTATCCAGCAGCAACATCAGCCCAGGTCTTCTGGGGGAGCTGCTTCTGGGAGAACAGCTTTTGTGTCCCCCAAAAGGAAGTGGAAAGCCTACCCAGCACCCATAACCTAAACAGAATAAAGAGAGCAGGGATCTTGTCTGTGAGAGGGTGCTGAGCTGACAGATTCCTGCACACCCTCGGTGTTAGGGCTGGGTGCGCCGAGGTGTTCCCTGGCAGAGGTAGAGATGCTGCTGTCTCCTGTGGGTGTCACCTGGGAATGCCAACATCCATGCTGGGAGGAGCACTGTGGAGCTGTCAGCTCGGAGGAGCTGGGCAGGCACCAGAGGAAAGTCACAGTGCACAGGAAAGAGGGACCCTTGGCTCCCCTTTGGTGACCCCACGGGCTGTTCGGCGCCAGGAGCTTCTGAGGTTGGGCAGAACTGGCCCCTCGTGCCTCCCTTTCCTGGAGGAGAGGCACATTCCTGCTCCCACCCAGCCACAGTCACCCCCAAGCATTGGTGGGGTTGTGGTGCCTCGGCAGCCTGGCCAGAGACACCTGAAATAATCTTGTTGACTTGTGAATCCTCGGGGTGTGTGTGTGGGGAGGTGTTGGGCTGTGGGTGTGTGTTTGGGGGTACCCTGATCTGTCAGCCAAGGCTCTGCTGCCTATTTGGGAACTCCCGGGACCCCAGGGTTGTGTGACAGGGGGCTGCACGGACACCACTGTCACAGCCAGGCCCCGGGGGGATGAATTTGGGGAATGGGAGATGGATATTCCCATGTACCCCAGATGGCCCCATGCCAGGATTCAGACCCCAGAGCTCCCCAGTCCTGCTGCAGCCCCAGGACCTGGGGGAAGGATTTCAGCACCTGCTGCCTGGGGAGGCAGCAAGGATTTGCAAGGAAGGTGGTTGGGGGATATCTGCCCCCAGGGACATGTGGGTGGGTGTCCCCCACCCATCCCCACCTCCCCAGCAGCCTCCGGGTGGCCTCTGCTCTCCCCCCTGTTCCCCAGCGCTGGCGATTGCACTTTGGGCAGTAAATCTGAACCATCCAATCCCGGGAAATTATTTTCCAAATGACATGATTTCCCTGGTGCACATAAATGATCAATTTCATGTTTTATTCCTAGTGCTATTTTAGAAAGAAAAAAAAAAATCTCATTAAACTATCTTGATTAGAGAAAAGGGGCTGTCATCACGGGGTGGACAAATGGTGTGAGGGCACTCAGCTATTTCCCTGAACGCTCAGACACCTGCAGGAGAGGCCTTCAAAGATCTGAAGGTTATTTGCCCATATTACAAATGAGGTGAAGGTTAAAAAAGGTGATTAAAAGCATCTAGAAACCCAAATGTGACAGAGTCTTGCAGTAACCTCCAAGCAGGTTGATTTATGACAGGCCGGTCCCACCCGTAACAAGATTATAGCTTCTCCCCATCAGCCATTGTGATAAATACCAATTACCTACTTGAGGATTGCCATTCAAATTTGCCTAAGTAAGGAGCAGGATCATACATCTATGTTGATTACATATCAATGATGCCGTGGAAGCCTTTGCAACTTTTAGATCTGCTTAAGATATGCTGCCCTGATTTAGACAGCGATTTGCATACAATTTACCCATAAAGCTTTACTTTGAAAAGTATAATTACTTTTTTAATATTCTTCCTTCTGATTTGAATGTTAGCGAGGCCATATAATGAATTACTGCACTAATGAAGACAAACATGCTCTCGGGGTGTACAATGGGAGCATTGTTAAATAAACTTCCTGCATGCAACACATTTGTTGTGGTTAATCCTTAAATGGAGGCTCCGATTAATCCCAGCACTTTTCTTCCCATAATTATTTTCGGAGGGATGTAAATCCCTGCCGGGGCTGCTGCAACGGTCTCACCAGAGCAGCAGGTGCTGCAGGAGGGCAGGGGGGCTCCGGGACAAGGGGGCCCCCATCAAGGGGCCTCGGGGCAGTGCCCACCACCCTCTGGGGCAAGAAGAACCTTTCCCTGCGATGCCCCTGCCCTGGCACAGCTCCAGCCCTTCCCTGGGTGCTATCCCTGGTTCCACAGGGCAGGGATGCAGAGCAGTAGGTCCTTGGGGCTTGTCCTCCTTTGCTTTCCTTCTTTTACTCCCTCTTCTTTGATTTTAGGACCCTCCCCCAAAACTTCTGTTCATATCCAGCATCTCCAGGATTTCAGAGGGCTAAAAACCTTCTGAGATGGGCAGAGGGAATCTTGGTAGGCAAAATAGCCAGATTTGGATGGAAAGCCAATCATACACTGGGCTGCCTCAAAATCAGCTTGATGTGGGGTTGAGGGAAGTGATTCTGTACCTCTGCCCTGCTCAGGTGAGTCCCCACCTGGCTCCAGCTCCAGGGGCCCAGCTCAAGAGGGAGGTGGAGCTGTTGGGGCAAGTCCAGAGGAGGCCCCGGAGATGCTGCAGGGCTGGAGCCCCTCTGCTCTGGAGCCAGGCTGAGACACCTGGGGGGCTCACCTGGAGAAGAGAAGCTCCAGGGAGACCTGAGAGCCCCTTCCAGTGCCTGAAGGAGAGATGGAGAGGGATCTGGTATAGGGAATGGAGGGACAGGACAAGGGGGAATGGGTTCCCACTGCCAGAGGGCAGGGCTGGATGGGATATTGGGAAGGAATTGTTAGCTGGGAGGGTGGGCAGGCCCTGGCACAGGTTGGGCAGAGAAGTTGTGGCTGCCCCAGCCCTGGGAGTGTCCAAGGCCAGGTTGGATGGGGCTTGGAGCAACCTGGGCTGGTGGAAGATGTCCCTGCCCGTGGCAGGGGGTGGACTAAGTGACCTTTAATGGTCCCTTCCAACTCAAACCATTCCAGGGTTCCATGACAAAAGATCTTGGAGATTTCTGTTGCCCTCAGGAAACCACGACTGTGAGCTCTGGGAGCAGCACAGGGAGCTGGTGATGGGAAGGAAGGTTCACCAGACCCAAGAAAGGGTTCCTTGGCACTGGGACCAGTACCCTGGTTCAGGGACATGCTCTGGGTTTTCTTTTCCAAAAGCAGACCCCCATTTCCTTTGCCATTCACACGCACATGGTGATGCTGAGCAAACTGAGCAGGCTGGCTGCAGGCTGTGGGGTGGGGACACGAGGGACCCACAGCACAGTAGGGCAGGGGGTTTGAGGTTTGAGCATGGGGGCTTGGATAGGGACTTTTGACCACCCTGTCCTGAGCCTGGCCCTGGTAACTTCTGAGACCTTGGCCAGTTGTTTTACCCCTTCACATCGGTGCCCTCATTGCTGTCCTCACCAAAGGGCTGTGTTAGGGGCTACAGGGCAGCCAGGGAGAAGGATTTGGGATTCCCATTCAGGACTGTTGGATGCAGCCAGACACCCACATGCTTAGTGGTCTCAAGCCTGGTTTGCTGTGCCTCAATTGGGTGGGTTCATTTGCCCCAGCACTTGTCACTCTGCCCTTGCCCATCCTTACAGCCCCCAGACCCTGCCATGGCCCTGCTGCCAGGCCTGGCCGCTGCCCCCAGCCCAGCCCTGCCCAGGGGGCACCACTTCGCATCTGAGGCTGTTCAAACCTCTTTTGTTGGAGTGGTCCCAGCAAGGGAAGGGATCCAGCTCCATGTGACCACCTCATTATCCACCACTCTGCCAATCTTTATGCCAACGACGAATTTCATCCGTAGAGATTTGGTATTGACTGCCAACCTATTGATGGGATGGTGGGGAGCATCTGGCCAAAGGCTGCCAGCCCCCTGGCACTCAGATGGCATGGCCAGCCTGGGGTCGCTCCCTGGCTCACAGTCCCACTGATGTCCTCACTGACCTTCAGGATGTCACTTGGCTCTGAATCTGCAAAGGTGTTTAAACACACGAAGCTCCACAGCAGTGACAGGACAGGCACAGTAAGTGCACCTGATGTCCTGTCACCTCCTGTGTCCAGGGCTCTGGTGAAGGTCCACTGAGAAGCACCAGGACCTCCTCAGGAGCAGCTTAAGAGCCATCAGATCTCCTTTTTCTTCTCCCAGAAGAGACACAGACCTTTCCAAGCACAAGCTTCAGTCCCTGAGAGGAAGAAAGGGGCTGGTTGTTGCCTCAAAGGAGCTTCAAGGAGAGTGCTGTGAAGGGGGGTGAGGTGTTGGCCATGGGGACCAGCAGCATTACACAACAGGGTGAAGAGGCTGGGGGAGGTTGTGTCAGTATCAGCAGTGGTTCATAGCCAGCTCTACATCATGGGAAAACATTCCCTGAGCCCAGGTCTCCCTAAATATTGCCCTTCTCCAGCCCACCTGTCTGTCCACCATGTGGGGGCTTTCTAAGAGCCCCACCGAGGTAGCAGGAGGCTCCCTTTGGAGTTCACTGCCCACTGCAGAGTCATGCTGACCATCACCCTGGACACTCCATGCACTGCCACATGCTCTAGGAAACTATTTCCTCGTCACTGGAAGAGTGCACCAATCTCCACCAGCAACTCCCAGTGCCCTCTGCTCTGCCCTGAGCAGCACCCTGGACAGGGTCAGGGGGATGGGCTGCTGCCAGGGGGTCCCCTACATGGGTTGGTTAATGAGGGATGTGAAGCTCTGGGATTGCACAGCCCTTCCCTGGCCTGCCAGAGCAGAGGAGGGGCAGGGGAGGAGCAGGTCAGACAATGACCTTGGCCAGCTTGTTAACCTCCAGCCCTCCCTGGAACACACTTGGCTGCTCGACTCTCTTCTGTGATTAAAGGGGAGGGTTGTTTAACAATTAACAGGTCTGAAGGAAGTGCTTTCCAGCATGGACTTAACAGGAGCTGCAGGAACTGTCCAAGGCTTGTTGAGGAAAGAGCTGCCCTTGAGGAGAGCCAGGTCGTGCCACTGCCCTGCACCTGGTGCCAGCTCCTGCAGTGGCTGTGGGCACTTGGTTGGAGCCTGGAGGGCAGCAGAACACCCTTTGGCCTCCACGAAATGTCCCTTCTGCTGGACTGTCAGGATCTGGTGTGAATTGCACAGCTCTGGGCTACCAGGCTGGATGGAGCTGGCTGAAACCAGGACCTGAGGGGTGCCTGGGGATCACGTCAGTCATAAGAGGTGCCTGGGTCGCAGTTCATGGCTGAAGGGTCAGAGCTGGTGCTCCCCTCGTCACTCCTGGCTCTGTGCTCAGTGCCTTTGGGGCAGAGGTCTCTGGAGACCTGCAGCCCTGTAGCTGCCCCAGTTCCCTGGTGGAGCTGTGACATCTCCAGCAGTTTGTGATGGGCTTTGTCACCCTCCTGGGCTGCTCATGACAAGAGAGCCCAGGCCATGAGCTTTTCCTGACCAAGAACAGGGGCATCCCCAGTATGAACCACCCTGTGGACTTGTCCTGCACCCACAGAGCCCCTAATTCCTGAGCCTGCTGGGATCTGCTCTGGGGGTGACGAGTTGCTGATGGCATTGGCATCACTGGGGTGATGGACTCTGCTGGGCACACTGGGAGGCTGACCCTGATGGGGCTGCCAATGGACAGTGACCCACCTTCACCCAGGCAGATCCCTCCTGCAGACCCTGTTCCCAGCTGGCACCTCCTGAGTGGGGTGATACCCCAGCACCCGGGGGTCTGTGTCAGGAGAACAAGGGTGGCCAGGAAGGCTGGCTCTGCTGAGAGACCCACTGGCTTCTGGAGGGCAGAGATGTGTGTGCATGACAATGACCCAGGAGAGCTCGTGCCTTGCTGCCCAGGCAGCAGGACCCCCCCAGGCTGGGGGGCTCTGGTGGTTTGGGATGTTGGTGCGTGCAGAGATCCACGTGAGAGCCGGAGGGAGCAGGCTGGGGAGGGTTAACCTGGGAGCCAGCCAGGCAGCTGCCAAGGCACTATAGATTTTGGAGCAGTAACTCTTCAGCTGGAGAGTGAAAAGAGGACAGCTAATGAGGCTCATGAGATCTGTTAATACTTAACCCAATGCAACACCCACCAGCCCTGCCAATAAATCAGAGGCAAACACCAGCACATCACTCTGGTGTGCCAGCAAAGCCCCAGCACCCGTGGGGGATCCCTCTCTCTCACCATCACGGGGGTTGAGCTTCCCTCTCCCACTCTCCTTTCATGGGAATCTGGTGAAAATTGGCCTGTCCAGACCCCTGTTGTTGGGGCAAAATGCTCTGGAGATTTCTGGAGGGGAACAAGAACCTCCAGCTGGGAGGGTTTGTGGGCTCAGCCCTGAAAAGTGAAGGAGCCTGTGAAGGTTCAGCCTCTTGGTCTGAGGGTGAGGGCCATGGGGGAGTGCAGCTGGGAATTCAGGGTTTTAAAACCTCTCTAGGAAAATCCAGCCTTGGTTTAATCAACACTGATTAACCTCCACAGGAGCAGGGAAAGGAGGCTGCCCACAGCCCTGCACACCCAGGGCTTGATTTCCAGCACTTGTTCTGATTCTTGAACTGCTCAGAGACGTCTGTGCTCCCACACGGCACTTCTCATGCAGGAATCATCACTAAACAACAGTGGCAAAGCCCCCTTGGTGGGACCACGTTACAAGGGGGTGTTAAAGATGTGTCCCCTCCCACAAGAAATACCCTGGGAGGTGTAAGACATTTCAGCTCCAAATTATCCCCCATCCAAACTTTTCTAAACTCTCTCTAACAGCAGAACACAAACTGGGCTTGTCAAACCACCCTGGTTTGACACACCTTACCACCTTCAGCAGTAAAGGAAAGGAAGACAATCGTCTGCCCTCCTCTTATGGACACACTTCTGGCCTCATGCTCTGATGTGTGGGCAGAGCTGGGGAGAGGTCTGTATTTATTTATTTGTATTTATTTATGGTATTTATGTGCTAGTCCTATTCCCATGACACACATCACTGCTGCAGAAGGGCACCTAGAAACACGTCCCAGGAAATGCCGGAGCTTCAAACATACCTGCCTGAGGCTGAGTGAAGCTGGCACTGCTGGATGCCTGGTGAGAGGATGTGCTGCCCTTGTTAGGACCTGGCTGTGTCTGCCTCTTGCAGTGTGTCTGCATCTGGCACCTCTGCTCCTCTTCTTGCTTATGGTGCTGCTGGAACAAGGTGGGATCAGTTGGTGTGACCCCAAAAAACTCACAGGCTCTAGGATCTATCTGGTCCAAATGCCTTCAAACATCTGAGGAGGTGGCTGCAGTGGGGTTCTTTGTGATTAGAGATGACTGAAAAATCACACATTGGATCAGCAAAAATTATACTAAATCCCTGAACTTAAGAAACCCCCTGTAGTCCTTTGGAACAATCTCAGTTTTAATGACCTAAAAATTTCCATTGGTTTGATCTCCTTCACCACAGACGAAAAAGGCATTAGACAGGAAAGAAGAAAACAACATATAAAAGGAAGGGAGAGACAAAACCTCAGGTCTGAAAGGCCCTGAGTTTCGGGAGGAGCACCAGGACACCTGGAATAAACTGCAAAAGAATATTTCAGGGAAAAGCCCATGACTGGCCCTTTTCTGCTGGTCCTTGTAGTGTCACTGCAGTGGGTGTTTGTGACACACCGGTGCAGGGTGGGTGTGATGTGACAGAGGACAGGGGTTCCAGAGGGGTCCTGTGGGCAGCACCTGCCCTTGGGGGCAGCTGATGGTTGGGGGTTTACTGGGGTCTGTCTGCCAGTGGTGCTTCCCTTCCAACCCCTTGGATGGTTCCTCAGCTGATACACCAAGAAGGAGCTCCTGAGCTGAGCCCCCCAAATCACAGACCCTGCCCTGCTGTTTTAAGCATCTCTAGAAATCCAGTGAGGAAACTCCAAGAAGAATTGCCCTTCTGCTTGATGTGCCAATCCCCACCGTTCCAGGGAATTTGAGTCACTTTCCTCTAACAAGAAGCAACTTTGTGAAATCCAGCAGGTCTGTGGTGACCTTGGACCAGAGATGCTCTGAGACTTTGTGGGTTTCTGTGCTCTGTTCCTGACTTTGGCTACAGAGGTGACACGTGGAGGGTGTGCCTTTGAATGGCCAATGTGGGACAGCACAGTTGATCCCAGGTAGTGCATGTGCCTGGGCATGGTGTGGAACGGTTTCATAGCCATGAGTTGAATTTTCATGGCTTTGGTAAGGTTGGAAAAGACCTTTAAGATCAACAATTTCATTGGTCAACCCAGCTACCACCATCTTGGTCACCAATGAATCGTGTGTTTGGAAACACAAAGTCCTTGAATTCCTTTCACCTACTGCATTTGAATGATCTTCTGAGCTCAGCCTTTGCTGAACTTGGGAGATGGTTTGTAGAGAGCATTTTCTTCAAAGTTTTTAAAGTGTGGTTTGACACATTGTCATGATGTACCCCAAATGCCTTTGTCTGTTGTTCCACTTTGTCACCTTCTTCAGGAACTCTTGAAAGCCAGTGCTGAACCAGCTCCCCACTAGCCACCATTTCACATTCAACCAGCATTTGTTCCCTATCATGATTGTTGGATGATGCCTCCCAGGTGCTCTGGCCAGTGTTTTGGCTCATGGCTACCAAACAAGGGAAAAGGGCCTCCCTCTAGAATGGTAAGACTGGCTCAAAAATCAGAAGATTTCAACATGATTTTTTGAGCACATCCTGCCTTCTGTTGTCCAGAGATGCTGTGGCTGCCCCTTCCCTGGAAAAATGTTCAGGGCCAGGTTGGACGGGGTTTGGAGCAACCTGGGCTGGTGGAAGGTGTCCCTGCCCATGGCAGGGGGTGGGATGAGATGGGCTTTGAGGTCCCTTCCAACCCAAACCATTCCATGATCCATGATTCATGATCACCTTGTTTCCAGGCAGTCTCCAACATCGTGTGCCCTGGAAACGCGTACCCCTACAGGGGAGCCAGGGCTGCTGCACTCACATGACACCGTGTCAGGGGTGTCTGTGCCTGAGTTTTGGGAGAAGGGGGGGCTGCCCGTGTGGCTTCTGCTAGAAGCTTCCAGAAGCTTCCCCTGTCCTGTGGAGCCAAGGACAGCCAGGGCCAGGAGGGACCTCCTGCTGGTGGCCAAAGTGGAGCCAATGAAGAATCCCAGTCCCAGCTCTGGGATCATCATCATAATGGCCAGACTTCGTGAACGAAG
>VXAU01000228.1:0-37930 GCA_013399695.1 Formicarius rufipectus
TTGGAGGTTTACCTGGAAGTTGTGTCTCACTGCAACTGTTTGAAGACTGTTCACTTTCAGCCTCCTCCTTGGAATGCCACTCCTCTTATGTTTGGACTCAAAGTGGAGCTTAAGTTTACAGCACACAAGGCGGTGGTCTGTTTGGCCTTCTGCACTGGGCATCACTTGGGTATGGCAGACATCACTAATATTTCTTTGTTGCACTAGGACATAGTCAATGATGTGCCAGTGCTTGGATCGAGGATGCATCCAGGTTATCTTCAGGCTGTCTCTCTATTGAAAGATCGTCTTCGTGATGGTGAGCTGTTGCTTTGCACAAAACTCTAGCAGGAGGCATCCATTGTCATTGCAGTTTCCAATGCCATGCTTACATAGTACTCCTTTGCAGGCTTCAGAGTTCTTTCCTACTCTGGCATTGAAATCACCAAGGATTATGATCTTACAGGGAGTAAGATCCTATCATTTTAATACTGCTGATGCTCCTTCTCAAGTCACAACGCTGAACTTGCTGAGGAGTAGCTGTTCTGCAGCCTACATGCACTGCTTAAGGCTCACATGAAAGCCCATTGAGTAAAGTCACACCCTTAAGGGCGGTCCCCAGAATAACAAAATCTATTTCATTCACAACATTCAGGGTCTGACACTCTGCATTCGTGGAACCTACACCAACATGTTGGGACTGTGCAGCATAGGAAAGCAGGGACAATAAAATCTCAGCTCTGCTCAGAGGGAAGGCACAGCTCTGCTAAAGGAATAGGGCTCTGGGTTTATTTAGTAACATTGTACAAAATAGAGAGGTGTGAGACCAGTAGGGGAAAACCTGAGTTACCTTGAAAAACCGTGTGTCAAATCTCCAGATTGAATCAAATTCTATTTCAAAATGAGGACTTTAACTGATTTTCAAAGCTCTCTAAGACCTTAGACATATTTCTAATTCCCTCACCTCCAAATAAATCAATGATTGACTGAGACTCTAAACCCAAACTCCAAAACAAGGAGCAAGAACAGCAAGGTTTGTTCCTCCGTCTGATATTCAGAGCAGGCTGCCTATATCCCATCTACTGTTGCTCATCCTAGAGACATCTGAAGAAGTCAGCCCTCCACAAAATGTGAAACAGAGCTTCAAGTGTTATTTCATACAATGGTAAAATTCAACTTCTAGGCTTTTTCTTTTTTTTTCTATTGGTTCTGTTTATTTTTATAGCATTCCACTGTTTCAGAAATAGTCATAAATTGTCATATCCCAAAACCATGCCTGTGGCTGATTCCAGCCACAGAACATGAAAGGCTCCTCCTCCAACTGCAAGTACAGCAATAATGCAGATGGGATTTCTCAGGAATGCTGCTGCTTTTCATATGCTCTTGCACTGGTCAGTGATGGCTAGAGCAAAAATAAGAAACACAAAACAAACCCAAACCCAACAAAACTTATAACCCATAAGGACCCAAGTCTGGAAAAGATAAATTTTTCATTCTATCAAGCAGACAAATTATTTGCTTCCATGATATTGACTTGTGTTAATCACAACCACCACGCAGGACATCCTTAAAGGTTTTTAAAGAAATTATACTTGATAATATAAACAGCTGTTATAAAAAACCCCAGTGACTAAATAAACAGAAATAAATTAAATTCTAACATTTACTCCTTTGGGACATAGTGTTAATTATTCTTGGTCATGTGGATATCGTAAAAATATGTTTTATGTTAAAAATACACCTTGGATACAGGACATGCTTATAGCAAGGAGGCATATCTAGCAGGAAGGAAACAGACCACATGAGTGCATTGACTAGTGCAAGAACATCTATCGTAGGACTTACAGCTTGTGTGTTTAGCCAAGATATTTGTGCCAGTTATTCTGTTGCTTTATAATTAACAAAGGAAGAAATGGATTGAGGGTTTGGCTCAGAGTTGTTATCTTTCATATGTTAACAATTTCAGGGATTCTTTACTTTTCCTCTTCTGTTCTTTAGGGGGTGGAGAAGGAAGAGGGGCTGGAGCACAAAGCAGAAGGCACTACTTTCTGGACCAGCTTAGACTCCTGGAATCCTTCCCAGGAACATGAGTTTGAATCAGGGGGTAACTTTTCAAAAAGCACAGCCTTGACAGAATTTGGCAAGAACAAAATGCATGCAGTAGAGAATTTAATTTGGGCCAAGATTGCCTCTGGAAGATCTTCATATCTATTCTTGATGTCTAGGCCCTACTGTAGAGTGAAATACCAAATAATGCCGAGGTGTTCATGGCCACTAAGGTTGGTTTATGCCTTGAGGAACATCATGGAGAAGAGTATGACTTCACATCCTCGCAGTCACTGAAGGAATTTCACATTGATGTACTTGTTTTCTTCAGTATATTTTCTTTGTGAACACATATGAGAAGTACATATTAGTTCTTAGGGGCCAGTAAAGTGTTTGAGTGCAATGTTGTTTAAGCACAAGTCATTTCATTGATTTTAAAATTACTGATGATTTCCTGAGGAGGAACCTGTATTTTCAGAAAGTTAATTTCAGATCTCAAGATAAAGTAAAATTTTCATGAAGTTTGTGAGGAAAGTAGATTTATGAAATACAATTTTCTTCATCAAGTCATGGCCTAGTTTGCTCAAATATAACAATCCTAAAAGGCACCTAAACAACATAATACAATGAATAATAAGCTACAATGAAAGATACTATCATACTAAAAGAGAAACAACTTAAGTTTAGTTACCATTTCCAGTGAAGAACAAAGAAATGTTAGAATTATTTTGTGGACAGTTAACACACACACACACTCTTTCATACATACATCAAGGATACTTTTTTCACTGTTGTAACTTATTTATTATATAAAGAGTGAAATTATTAAAAGTATTGATTCTTCCCTTCTATTCAAAGTATTAATTGTCTCTTTGGGAATAGTCTCAAAATTAAAATCTCGTGTACGTCTTTACACTGCCTGACATCTTCATGGATTTGTCACCACAAAATTACCTGCATAAGAAAGAAAGAGTTTGAGAGTTTTGAGTGCAGGGGAAAGATCTTAATGATGGGGTTTTTTTTACATAAAAGTACTTGGACTCAGCTGCAAGAAGAGACATGGAACTGCAGATAGGCAGGGCCTGCTTTCTCAGGCTGACTAACCCATACAATAGAAATTATAAGGAATATTCCATATGAAAACACACCATTCTTTGCTGCACATTACATGTGCTTTGGAAATACCCACAAAATTATTCATGAGGACAAAACCCTGCAACCGGTGAAAATATCCCAAACTATACAGCAGGTAGAATATAGCTTTAAATAAACAGCCTGCAAGCTAAAGCTTTCACACTCTTAATACCCGACAAAGTAAATTTGTTATTAACTCACCATTACATCCTGAGACTGAGGTGCTTTTAAGTCCATAGAGCAAGAGGGAACAAAATTGGCATTATTAGTTTTACAAGCTTTACTCATCTGATATCACCAGTTGTTGGGTGAATTGGTGCTTTTTTGTTTCAGAGGATGTTGGTTAGTATGTTTTCTCAAATTAACAGCAAATCCATTAACATTATTTCAAAGTGTTATACAACCAGAGAACTAAGTATATTTATTTGTATACCTGGCCTGAAAGTGTTTTTTGGGTTTTTTCTTTTTTTTNGACAATGGAAACATCTATTCAGTCCTCCAAGTGCTCTCTGCAAGGAGCTGAAATTTTCATGCTTCAGAGAGCTCATATTCTGGTGCTCCTGAGGAGCTTTCTTCATGTGTTTATGCTTCTTCTTGTCTTTATTTTTAACATAAGATTTTTTTTGAAGCTCTTCACTTTTCACACCAGTACATTCTGCATCAAATCCATCAAGCTGACAGCTGTTAAATATTTGACAGTCATCTTTGTCTTTCATTTCCCTGCCTTAGTGGGAATGAATGCACAATAATGTTCCGACCAGCTCACCAGGAGCAAATAGGTCTTTTTTATTTTCTTTTCTGACAGGTCAATCCATCCCTTCAGAGATATCAAGGAGTTCCAGACTATAAAATAAAGGGCCTTTTTTCAGGAAATCTAGATAATTAAGAAATGTATGTCTTTATCTGAAATCCAATCTATTGCAGCAAGTATCTAGAATGTCTAGAATGTTGGAAGATGTCAAGAGGTCAACAGAGGTAAAATGAAGAACTAGAGGAGACCTTCTTGTGAAATACTTTCAGTGGGAAAATTATGCAGTGGGCTAAGATACATCAAGCAATGACTTGGATTTATAGATCAATTAGTATGCTTTTTCTGGTGATTAGGTTATTCTTTGGATTTAGTTACACTGCCAGTCAAAAAAGGGTTTTGTTCTAATTCACCCAAGTCACATCAGCCTATCAATGGAGTAATACTTGACCAGGTTCAGCTTTACCTTTCAAGCACACCCAGATCTATGTTTTCCAACTTGAAAATAATGCAAACATTCTTGAAATAGATTGGAAAATGTTTAAAGATAGATCTAATGCCTTGCCAGTCTTGAGTCTGTTTTTACACAGTTAGAAAAAAAAATGCTTGAAAAGAACATTCAGCCTTTTTTTCTTCCACCTGTGACCACAGCCTGCACTTGTTTTTCTGGTCCTTTCTGTTCTTCTCTCTGCTGAAAAAATGTGCCACCATGCTCACAGTTGGCAAAGTTCTCATCATGTTTATGTGGGCAGAGAAACACAGGCAGAAGCCCCATATAATGTCACAGATCCCACATTGTCTCAGCAGCATCAGCGCACACTGTCCGTTGCCTGTGAAAACACATGGAGAAACGTGATTAAATTCTGTGTTGCAAAGAAAATGTAAAGCAACACAGTAATGTAAGCATTCTTCTCTGACAGAGCCACATGCCTGCTCTTCAGTGGTTCTCTGTTGTTATGCCTTTCAATGCACACGTTTCCTGAATTAAAGGACTTGGGCACCAGCATAACCAAAACCCCTATATGAGCCATTTTGAGCTTCCACAAAGACCTCTACTTAAAATATTGCATTGAAGGAAAATTGATAAACCTACATAGCTTCAGTGCTGCAAACAAGCCCACAAACACCACCCACTGGAAAACACTTTCTTGTTAAAAATATAGAATTTTTTTTTTCTAGCATTAACACAGGCTTATTCCATTGACATTTGTGTTGGTATACATATAAGAAATTTTGTTTCCTATTGCAGCTACTCTTGGTAAGGAGTCAAAAGAGACTGTGTTGTTTTCTGCTGTTGTGCATGATTTTCTGTGGTGCTCAATTCACTGGATTTGTGGCTTATTTGGACCACAGCTGATGTCACATTTCTCCCCACTCTTAAGAATTTTTGAACACAGGCTTTATTTCAGGTGCTTTAATTATCTCTGTATATACTTCCATCAGCTACATAGTTTCTGAAAAGCAGTTATATTAAACAACATTAAAAAAGGAGACAGAGATATTAAAAAAAAAAGAAGAAGAAAAGAGAAAAGAGGAAAAGTAAAAAGAAATGAAAATTTACAAGTTTTAAAAAATGTAATTGAAAGTCCTGCTTTCATTATATGCTAACATTTTATCAGATTTACCCCTCTCCTTTGCTCTAGAAAATTTAGCTTCAGCCATGACATGGGATTTGTGATGGTGAAATCAAGTTTAAAAAACAAAAACAAAACAAAAAGTAGATAAGTTTGAAAATGTCAGTGCACAGAGCACAAGGAAATTTCAGTAAGATGAATTAAAACTATACATTTTCAGATATATTGTCTCTTCTATTCAAAAGCATATTATGGCTCTAGTTTTGCTCTATAGATTTTAGTCAGATTGCAGTTCTTGCTCTGATTTATGCTAATGACATTACTTGGAAGTAATTCTGCTTGTATCTGTGATTGTTACAGTAATCATTTGAATTATTGTAGGGAGATAAATATATCCCTGAAGATATGTTCCTTCCAGCTGGATCTGTAACGAGCAAGTCACAGAACTCTTCAACTGTATTAGGGAAATAAAGTAAGTCACATGTGCTTCACTCTGATTAAAAGCCTGACTTTTAGATTTTAAAGGAATCTGGTATATTTCATTAGCTTGCACTGTACAACAGTTACAGATTTATAATAGCCAGGTTGACAAAAATACATTTCAACTTTTTAAATTTTTTTTTTTAATATTAAGAAAAACTGTGGAAATTAGAAAACCTAAGAAATTTGTAGTGTTGGAAACTGCAGAAAGCTACTTATGAGAATAAAACCCCATCTAGAGATTAATGGGAAGATCCATCCTCTTGACTATAGAGCTGGGAAGGAACAGGATTTATTTATTGAATTACAGTAATTGAAGTTTTGGGAGGGGCAAGCTCAGCAATCTTATTTAAAATGGTTAGCGCCAATATGGTAGATAAACAGATATCCAAAAAGGGTCCGCATGGGACGCTCAGAACTATCCTGTAATAGTAAATAAACTTAAAATACTAGGACTGATGCCTGCACATACTGAAAACTTAACATTTCTGCAGAGTACCAGGTGGGTTGAGTTGTGGTCAAGATTACAGCAGGAAATTTAGTTGGTTTACCTATCTCTGCCAAATTTAAAAGACAGCTTTCCCTCCAAAACCGTGGTCAGTCTTAAAGGCCCTGTAAGTCCTCTGAAATTTTAACAGTGAGAAATAGAAGAAATATGTGTCATTCATGTTGAGTAGCTTCCAGAAATGACCTGAGCTGCTATGTGAAGTACCAGTGAATATAACACAGTGAAAACCTGCCTTTCATACAAACTCACTGCTCAAGACTGATCAGCAGTGCTGCTCCTCTGTGTTCTGGACGTGCACTTTGTTATACATAAGTTCAGTTTCTCAGAGAGATAAATTTACTCTAAACCCCTAAATTCTGTTATGTTTCTTTTCATCTTTTTGAGCATTACTTGCCAGTTGTGATTTGGTATTACCTGGCTCTGCATCCTGCAGACCTTGCCTTCATTCTGGTTTGAAGATGAGGCTTGTGGTTAAGATGGTTAAATTGAAAAACATGAAAAACCAATTTATTTTCTAGCACCACCATACACTGCCTTGATGGGTCTCTAAGTTCCTCTAAACTAATTCATCCAATATTGCATCTAGGAGACTCTTTATTTTTGCCTGACAAAGGAGAGCTGTCTTTTGTCTCCAAGTTCACTGTCTTTGTTCCCCAAACTCATTGCAATTACCTTTTCATCTTCTTCCAAATGGTTTTACAAGAATGTGAATCATATATCAATATGTGCCCTTGGGCACCAATATGTATTTTAGAGTCTCACCCTTTGCCTGACTTGCTGAGAAAGTCAGTGACAGCCCTGCAAAAGAATCTTCTTACTTACAAGAAATAGTCCCTTAAGTTATTGACTCGAGGTGTCCTGTTCAGTCATCAGTGATGGCTGGGGAAAGAACCTATTTCACATTTATGTTCTACCTATTTAATCTCTGCACATCTTCTTCCTCCTGCTATCCCTTCAGGGTTATTTTAGGTTTAGCACTTTGGGAACAAACACATCACTTCTTTACACATCTTCTAAATTTTTCTAAG
This sequence comes from Formicarius rufipectus, assembly GCA_013399695.1. NCBI lineage: Eukaryota > Metazoa > Chordata > Aves > Passeriformes > Formicariidae > Formicarius > Formicarius rufipectus. The sequence continues at coordinate 7,498 of VXAU01000228.1, forward strand.
AAAATGGATTTTTTTTTCTTTTATTTTAAGAGCATTAATAAGTTCATGTTAGACTTGCTATTTCAGAAAATGAAATCTCTGGGCTATACAAGGCATTAAAAGGTTTCTGGAAGCTGGAAAATGGGAACTTCCTGAGCTGGGTGTTTTATACTATTCTACTAATGGTGTTGTTATGCCTAGAAAATAATATCCATCTCCTTTGCTAGCAATCTGGGCTTACACAAAACCCTTCTTCTCTGTTTTCTTTTGTTTCTTAGGAGTTTTTTTGGGGGGGTTGTTTTTCTTGTGGGTTTTTTGGATGGTTGGTTGGTTTTTACCTCTAATAGATCCCAATGGAAAACCATAAAACCATAGCTATTAGATGTTTTACAGTGATACCTCTTTGTACTCCTTGAACAACTTAGAGATTTTGTGAGGAGTGTGAACGTGAAGTACTTAGGAAAAGGTATCTCAGGTTCATAATAAACAATCAGTAACTTTGAGATTTTATTAACATACAATGTCTTTCCTTTTGACATGGTTGTAAAGGGTTAGAAAAACATTAACTTAGCATTGAGAAAGATGGGGGTGGTAAAACATTTAGCTACATATATGACAAATTTTACAGGAATAAATGTCTTCCTCCACGTCTCCCCTCAAAGGTAAAATAAACAAATGTGAATGGGAATTACCTCATTCATTTGACATTTGAATTTTACCACTGTTTCACAAGAGCAGACATCCCCTGTGCCAGACTGTGAGCTCAGTCCCTGTTGCACGAAATAAGGATGCAGGGACTGAGCTGGTCACTGAGTCTGGAGGGTTGTTCTGAGTTGACTAGGACAGCCACAAACTGGGGCTCCCTTAGTCAAGCTTTGGGAACCTGTGCTCTAACAAACAGCATTTGTCTTGGCTACCCCACACTTCATGATTCAACCATGTTTTCCCTTGTCTCTCTCCCATATATCTCCCTACCTCTGAAAATACAGAGGTAATTAAGCTCCTGATTCCCTAAAACCTTGGCTTTGCTGAAGCTGACACTACATGCTCATTGAATTAAAGGAGCTCAGGATCAATCCACCCCTCCTCACGCCTCAAATGCTTGGACATGGTAAAGTATTTGGAGTCTTGGTTTTGTGTTGTTTCGTTTTTCTTCTGCGGTCAACCTGCTGGCGTGGGTCAGTGAGAGCTAATGTAGTCAGTGTGATGGGCAAACAAGCCCACACTAAGAGAAAAGGAAAGAAATAAAGAAACATGACTCAGTGGCTTTTTCGCAAGCTTGGATGGTGCAGGGGAAAGAAAGCAAATATGTACAGTACCATGTTGATGAAAAAGAAACAAATGGCATATGAGGTTCATCCATTCTGTGCAGGCAAGGTGAGGCCAGAATCAATATTGGCATTAGGTAGCCCAACCAGATGTTTCTCACGAAATTATGTTAGTTGAGGATTGCCAATGTCAGGGTGCACATGAACCTGTGAACACACCAGTGTGTTGGAACCTGCTTTATGGTGACATAGTCCTGTGTGTCTGGAGTTTCTCTGTGTGTTTTCAACAGCAAGAAAATGAGCTGCACTGTGTTTCTTCCCCTCTTCTCCTCTGATATTTGAAGCCTTTCCTTCATTATGTTTTATTCTGTCATAAAAACTCCCTAAAAGGCCTACGTGGCTTCTGTTATTTGATGGTCACAGAACTGTAAGGGAAGCAAATAGCATCAACAGACTTCAGCAGGCATCAGGAAGGAAGTGAGAGAGCATAAATGCTGTAAGTATGTTGCAGAACTATTTGAACATTTTAGTGCTACTGAGGCCACCTGGACTTGTTCACTATGTCATTGCTTTTTAATCAGCACCCGCCTACCTACATTCACTTCTGCTCCCCAGCACAACTTACAGTTCAGTGGGATGTGCTTTGTACTGGGCTCCAGAGCTGACTGACATTTTGAGGAGAATAGGAAATGGCTTTGTAAGGCATTTATTAAATATTTAGCCCTTCGCGTAAAGAGGAGTCACACCATTTTGCAGGAGAGGATGCTACGTTCACTCTTCAGCAGTTTAGGGCTGAGTAACTCCACAAACATTATTTGAATCTATCCTCTTTTTGTTTTTGCTTTAGAGTGAGTTTGCTTTCATACAATGAAAGCCTTAGATGGGTGTTGCAACTCTTCCAGTCCCTCTCCGGCAGGATTAAGTGTTCTCTTCATGCAAAACTCAAACTGGAGCCAAAAACAAATGAGAGGAACACCACCCCTATGAGCTGCTCAGAATGCAGAATTTCTGCTTGTTTTGTTGTCATCTCAGAAATCCCTTCCCTTTAGATATAGCAGGTTCCTTCATGGAGATCTTCCTCCAGATGCAACACCAGCTTCATCCAGTAGTCTTGTCTGAGGTGAAGAAAACACCTCTGAAACCAAACCCAACAACTGACCTCGAGTTCAGCTAATGAGCAAAGATTTGGCCATAGGTTGCCCATTGATTTTAACTTGCTGTGGCCAACAATTTGGCTGTAGTTTGAAAAACCCACTCTAGAATTTTCCCATTCTCTAGTTCTACAAGCCTTTTCAAACAACCTCACTTAAATCCCAGTAAAACCCAAGAAAGTCTTACCTCAGCAGACCTCAACTGCACACTGAGTGCAAGCAGCTTTCTGTCCAGGGAATTGCAATATCTATGATGACTCTATTCGTCTTGGATGAGTGAGTTTAAGACAGTGGGTTTAGGAATGAGATAAGCCAAGGGGGCATAGCTCTCCACCACCACCATACCATGCAATATACTGATCCTAGTTTTGGTTAGAAGCAGTAATAAGGCTGTGACACCCACCCACACATCACAGTGTTAGCCTGCTAAACTGGCACTTCATCTTTGCTCGGCTGTGTGTGTTGCAACTGCGTCTCTCACTCGTCCTTTCGCGCAACAAGCAATGGGCAGCTTTGGGTCTTATGAACCCTTCCAAACTGTTGCAATGAGAGGTGGAAAACTCATTAAATCCAGTCAGATTATTCTCACTGACTTCATGCAATTAAGCTTTCTGTTGTGCTTTAAATTGATTAGTCTTTGTGTTTTTAATGTCACATAGATAGAAACTACTAGAATACCTTCTCTCTGTTTTAATTCAATACATGATTTAAACAAGAATCGAGAGGCAAAATAATCCCTGCTGGCAATAGAAAACCACATTTGGCTTCCCGTCCTCTAATAAAAATGGAGTAATGGTTTCAAGTAGCTCTCATAGGATGTCATGTCTTGGAGGGAAAAACTTTTCCATTGAAATATTTAATTTTTGAGACTAATATATGTTAAGGAAAAAGACAGAAGTTTCAATAAAGCCCTGGGTAAACATGTTTCATTTGTTAGGGTGGATGGAAACAACTTTTCTTCCACAACACAATTTTTTTTTCTTCTTGTTTTTGTTTACTTTTACAGGTATATATTCAGCTTGATTTTTACAGAATAATATTTTGAACAGAATTCAGAAGTTAAATAAAATGAATTCATAAAACAAATTATTTGACAAGATTTCAGAAAAAAAGTTTTAAAGGGGAACAAATAGACATTTCCCAGAATTTTTATTTAAAACATAATAAACATGCTGACTTTCTTGAAAGGGCTTGGAATGCTTTTTGATCAGATCCTTCCTAACTTTAGAAGATTTCAGACAAGGGATAGTGTTCTAGATAGGACTACATTAACAATCCAAAAAAACCTCCAACAATATGGAAAGAAACCAGTGGCAAAAAGAATCCCACATGACCTCTGAAAAAAGGAATGTGAAAATTGTTAGCCTTTTTCTTCCCTAATCCACAGCTGTTGGTGATGCGTGACCCACTGGGTGAAGATTTGCCCACCACCAGTTCCTGCCATTCAATACAAGGAGAACATCTCAGGGCTTCAAAGTCAGAGTAGTCATCCCAAATTGAAACCCCAAATCAAAACGAGAGTCAGCAAAAGAAATAATTTTTAAAAATAAATAAGTAAAATAAAACCTCAGCCCAGATGCATTTGCTCGGATTCTTCACTTGAAGAAATATGCTGTGCATTAAAACATACAACAACCTCCAGGGCCAGGTTCTGGAGAGTTTCCAAAGATACTGGATGCTATTTTTAAATTCGTTTCTTCCTTCTACACCTGAATGCTGTTTCACAGGACACTTCCACATTGATCACAGCCTTGTAAATATTTGATGAGAAATAACACAACTTTTAAGAAAACCGCACCCCTACAGAAAAGCTAAATATCCTGAATGTCCATTATACTTGTGTACAGGTGGGACATTGAACAATTTTAGGACTCAGCACTTTGTCTTCTGCCCACTGCCAAGGAGCAAAGGAATTTTTATACTATGGGATTGCAAAATAGACTTAGTTTGTTCCTACTTGAACCCTGAATAATTCTGCAAACTGAAGGAGTCATAGTCTTCTGAACACCCTTGTATTGTTTTGAGGGATTATGGTAGAAATGCCCCAAAAGTTCAAATACACATGTCAATTCTCACAGCTCTAGGAAAATAGATTTTATTATATATGCCACCAAATGTTTAATCAGTAAAGCAGTATAAGCACATCCCTTATTTTCTCAAATTTACACTTCAGCTCTGACTCTCTCTTTAAAGGAGTGTAAACAGAAACCCTGTTTGCTAGTGTACCTTATCACAATATCATCACTCACACGGGAAATCATTTAGAGCAACTGCTAAAAATACGTGTGATACTCACCTACAAGGCACGCTCAAGAGAGTGTTCAGAAGTATTCACCTGCTGACTCCCCTTTTGGTGAAAATACAAGGTTTCTGACTCAGACTCAAAGCCAGAGGGATTGTTTTGTTGGTTGAACCAAGAAAACCTTGCTAAACTGCCTTTAGTCTCCTCTGCCCTTAACCTGTAGTCATCCCAGTGCAGAAAAGGCAATCATTTCCCAGGTTTCCAGATCCTTAGGAATAAAAAGCTGCTGCACAGAGGCTGCAGTTTCACCAGAGACACCAAAGCCTGGAAAGAAGTTCCAGTAGCTTTTTTCAAGAAGAATGAAATAACTTGGAGGATGAAGAGTTTACTGAAAACAGCTGAGACATCACAGGCTTAGCCTTTATGTCTCTGAATACAGAATTCACCTCCACAGCACTGTCTAATGTTTTTTTTTAAAACACCTCCTCACCAAAGGCATATCCAAAGTTGAAACACTTTTATTAAGCTCAAGGGATGAAGAAGAATAGACCCAGGGGGTTTTTTTTTCCGATAGGTTAAGTGTTCAGCTGGGATTAAACTAGTTATTTTTCTCCCAAGGTGTGACACACATGGGAAGTAAAACCCTTCAGTGAGCATTGCATATGACCTTCGTTATTTCATGTGAAAATCTGCTCCTATTTCTGCAGACCACCAACTCTATTCCATGACAAACCGAAAACAAAGCTGTCACCCAGCAGCTGCATAACACACAGACTGCTTGTGCCCAATTATGGAGCCATCAGCTCAGACTTGGACCTTATGATTTCTTTATCACAACTGCAGAGAACTCTTCATGTGGTTAGTTCAGCAGCATGGCCAGTTGGAAAGCAGCGTCATGTATACTTGTGGACCATGTATTCTAATAAAACCGAGTTTGTAAACAGAATTAGGTTAATAAACAGAATTAGGTTTGTTAATAAAGGAACTGTGGTACTTAGGATACACTGTTTTTGTTTAAAAATATTTAGATTGCCTGTTGGTTGCCTTTTTTTCTTTTCTTTTCTTTTTTAATACCAGTTTAAACATTAAGCTACTGTTATATCCTGGTAAGGAAAAAAAATAATGAAAGAATAAACATACTGAAACTTTAAACTGTTCTTGATTGCAAGCCAAGGAGAGCCCTAGTGAAATGGATCATTCCATCTCTGCAGAGAAAACATTTAGGAGGTGAAAAACTGGAGATGTTTGCTGGGAACCCGTGCCTATAGCAGAGGGTCGATCATCTGTGCTGACTCTAAATCCCAGCAGGTGGATGCGCACAGTCACAGAACCTTCCAGCAGGCAGCTGGCACCTCCACCGAATGCTTTGTGGTGATGCATGAATGCAGAGATGACCACAGGAATGCACCACACATGCTGTGCAGGGATCTGACTTTGCTCTCTGAAGCCAAGGGAAGCTCCACAGAGGCTGCCAGAGACACGCACGGCACAGAGCGCCTTTTGACTGCCCCATGACTCAGAAGAAAATCCGGGGCACTTGTTACAAGCTGCGGTAAGGCCACTTCTAAAAATGGATTTCCCCATTCCCTCTCTCGCTTTTCTCTGTTTGCCAGCTTGCTGCAAGCTCCTCTCTTAAGATTCTTCCTCCACACAGCACTGTCACCCCTGTGCCTCCCCAGCTCCATTGACAGGAATATCCCTTGACAGGATGCTCCCAGCAGACCAAGGCTCTGAGAGGAAGATGATGCACTGACTGCAACTTGTACAGTGACCAGAAAAGCCTGGGGCCCACCAGCAGTTCTGCTGTCCTTGACGTTCTAAGGCCATCTCCATGACACAGCTGGACTAGGGCAGAAGCTCCTCACTAACCTGAACTGCATCTGCAAGGGAAAGTGATAAAAGTGTATAAATCAGGATCCAGAGGCATGCCTCTGCCTTTTCTCATTGCCAGTTTGCTTATTTTACACAGGGTCTTTGGGATCCCTGGAAAACACTCAAAGATATGCATTTTGGGAGTGGAGTTCCTGCCTTATAAAAGTTTGGGTGTGCAGCTTGTATAATTAAGAGTCTGGCAACACTTTAACTAATCCTGTGCTGTCTTCTTTAGCTTGTGCAAGTAAAAGGAAGAACCAAAAAGGTCTAGACCAACCTTATCCTCTTCTTGTCCAGTTTCCCTCTCTTCTCACCAAACCTGCAGGCTCTGCAATAGTTTTCGGAGATGCTATCCTGCATCATCAAGCTCAAGGCACTCAGGGTGATCTGTGTGACAGCAACTACACACCAAGGAGTTTTATCTGTGAGGAACTGAGACAGTCAACTGGCAAGAAGGCATTCTGTGAGGGAGGCATTGTAACCAACAACAAAAAAGTGCTTTGGGAAGGGCCCTCCTCTCATGCTTATGCTGTAATAAAATCTACAGCTGCGCTTCAGCCACTCACTCTGAGTGGTATTGCTCCATGTTCTCTTCTCAGACTGAGGTGAGCACAACTTTCTGCCACAGAGGTGCACAGGTCTCTTCATGTTAGGTGGATAAATATGAGCTCCAGCCTCTCATGGATAGGTACAGAGGCAGCAATAGGGCATCAGGGTTATCACGGGAAGACTAAAACCTGCGTCCGAGCCTGAGTGCTGATCTGTTCTGGATAATGACACACAGTGAAGTGACTTCAGCCCTGTTTCTCTCTTTCCTTTTTGAGTGCTCTTTTGCCCTTGTATCTGAGCTGATTTTGCCTCTGCTCTTGTTGAATTCTGTATTCAGACCACTTAACACTGAGAAGAAGAGGCAGTGAAGGAAGAAACTGACCTGGCAATATCGAGATATGTCCGTACCTTGCACATGATAAAAGAAAGAGAAGTTGACAGAATCAGTGAATAAAAGCCAATTATATGGAGAATTCCACCCCCCCTCCCATAAAGACATTGAACAAAACATTCCCAGATGTCCCCCATCATTATATATACTGTTCTCGAAGAAATCAATTTACTATTTTAGACTGAGGAATAAAATACACCAATTGCAAGCAGCCTTGTAGTACAAGGGACTGTGCGTTCATTTTCTCAAGGAAGTAAACTTTCTTAAGGTTAACTATTTGTATCTTGAAGTAAGGGGTCGTCTGTGTTAATAACACTAAAGCACACAGTAGAAGTGCTATGATCACAATACATGAATGGGGTTTTAACTGCATCTCAGACATTCCTTGCTTTTTCAAAAAACAATTGTCACACCAGAACAATAATATGTTTTAGAACTGTGTTTTGCTTACCATACTCACTGTATGCCTCCAACTTCATTTCTAGCCAGAGAAAGGAAGGAGACTGCTATATACCGCTGATAGGTAGGCTGTTTTTCTGTCAGCATCACTAGACTAATTTTCACACAACTACCTTAGAAGCCTAGCACTACAATTTAAATAAACCCTCCAAAACCATAAAAAATTGTGAAAGATCAGATTGTGAGTTCCATGGAGTTTCACCAGCTGAAGATGTCACCCAAAATGAACATGTATCACAGTCTGTTTATTTAAGGTTACAGCTTGACATAACCTTGCCAAGACTGTCAAGTGATGTAATTTATATATTTTTACTATGATGATTAGACTAATAACATATCCTCACATTCTAATAGTTTCTTAAATTTGATTTTCTTAAATATGTGCTGCAGGGAATAATATTGCATTGCTAATGGAAGTGACATGAAGAACTATTTCTATCAGATCCTCATCATCTCACATTTCTATGATTCCAAATAGACATTGTTTTACTCTATTGGAGACTTCATGTTGTAGTTTTTAATAGTAAACCTTGTGGAGGTTTTTATGTTTGGACCAGAAATCAAACAACCAAAATTCTTCCCAAGTTGGCTTAATTATAAACCTTTGTGGGAAAATGAAGAATTAAGAAAGAAAGAAAAAGTTTTATGAAGTAACACTAAAAACCTCCATATGGAATAAAGGATTCTGCAAATGGACATTGTTTTACCTGATCAATCAAACTTGTTAAATATAACAAAAAAATTTACTGGGTGTAATTGAGGGGAACTAGCAGTTGCTTGTTATTACTGGAGATTTTCCTACTATCCAATAAATATAGCCATTTGCCCTTCAGAATTTCTAGATCTATACAAAACTTGCATCAGAGAGAGAGAGGAATCATGCATTAAGGGCCTAATTTACCTGATCAACATAGTTTTGGAAATAGTTCTGTTAGAAGTGCATTTTTCCAGTACTGCTAGTTATTTATATCTTCTATATTTAGCTTTTAGAAGCAAAACTTTTAAATTTCTTTTTTAAATTCAATTATTCCAAATCAGATAGACATTTTGACCATTTTGACCAATGGTACCTTCTAGGTGCTCAAACTTCACTTGAATCAGCTCAATATTTGCCATCAAATGAAGTTTTTTTCACCATCAGTGAAAATTTCCCCACAGCTAACATTCATCTCAAGTTGTAGACTTGCTTCCCATAAACAATCCTTTCCAAGACAGAAGTGTAATTATAGTTGCAGAATTAAAAGTGTTCCTCTGTTCATCTTGTCTGAACAAGTGGAAGAAAAATTTGGTCAAAGCTGCAATTATTGACTAATTATTATTTCCGTTTGTTTGTTCGCTTTAATTTAATCATGTCATTACACAGAATATCTTCCTGTCCTCCTAACCTCCAGAGATGACCTTAACAGCTCATTTCTAAACTTCAAGGTTCAAAGGCTGTGACCTGATTTCAAGTGTGTACTGATAAGCAACTTGTTATCCCTGGTGACCCCTAGTTGTTACCACTCATTACTTAACACTATTGGTAAAATGGTCTGGTTATTTGGCTGTTTTATGAGGGGTTAGATGCAAAAATTTATGTCTGACTTAGCCAAAATTTTGATAATCAATGAACAACAGTAATATTTCTGCTAATTCTCCTTTGGAGAAAGGAAAAATAAGATGGGTTTGGAAAGCAGTTGCTTGGGGATTTTTTTGGGGGGTATGTGTGGTGTTTTTGGGGGGTTTGTTTTTTTACAGGTTTTTTGGGGGGATTTGTTGTTTTTTGTTTCAGATATGTACAAGAAAATAGGAATAATGCAGCAGTGTTGGAATAAAACTGGATCACTGCTGGTGGTGCAGTGCCAAACAGCTCAAGAGCTCTTCAGTGAGAGCACCTTGTGGACCACATAACTGCTCCTTCAGAAAGAAACGAGAATGTGCATCTTCCTATGAACTTTCTCTGCCCAAAGTAGCATCAATCAGCATCTCCAGAGCAAGATTAGTGGCCATCCTGCAATGTACAGTGACTTCTTGGAGCCTGGAGACCTGCCACAGTGGCAGAGCAGAGTTCCTGGTATTATCCTCTCCAGCATGACTGCCCAGAGTTACAGACTGAAACGTCCTTCAAAATAAATGCAAAGTTCATGTGCTGTCTTACAGTAGAATTAAGTATTAATAACCCCCAGTTATGATTATACCTGAGCTTCTCTTTTTTTTTTTGTCTTTTTTTTAATTGTCCTTTTCTACACTGGTTCCCATTTTGCATTTTTCTCCTGAAATTTCAGCCATGAATGTAGCTGCAAAGTCAAGACAAACAAATTTAATGTCAGACAAAAGAAAAGGGAAAGTAATGCTCAACTTTCTATTCCTACATATCACAAATCAAAGAGAAATAAAATGTCATAAGAAGAAAATCACAAGAGTATTTTACCCTCAGAGTCACTGGAACCCTTTTTGCTTATTTCCATGGAAAGAATGAGGGACTTTTGCCAGGATGTAGGCACCCCATGCTGTCAGACTCCACATTTCACAGGGGATGAGCCACATTTGTGTCTTCTGGGGACATGCAGGAAAGAGATCAAAAAACAGAGATCACTGAGCATCTGTTCAGTTTGATCAGGCTAAACACAACACATAGTTTGTGATACCAGCCAGCTTCCAGTTTAACAGCTAGTCAGAGTGAAGCCCTGCCTTTCTCTCCAGGAGCCAGCACTTTCCCAGGAGGGAGATGAGGCCAGGCAGTGCAAGTGCCCCCTGTGCCAGATAGGGCTATTCCCTACCAGGAGTTACACAGTGTTTTTGTTCTCTCTGTGTTAGCTGGAGTCTACAATGATTATTTTTGGCAAGGAAAGGAAGCTTCTGGGTTCTGCTAATCTGCAAGCAGCCTCATGCTCAGTCCCTCAATGACCTGTGGGCTCTTGGTGCAGACAGCGGCAGGCAGAGATCAGTTTTCATGTTGGCTCAGTTTGGAGGTGTCCTTGCAAAGACCAGTGCCCTGATTATTTTTGTTTATATTGGTCTTCTCCTTTGCAAGTTGTCAATCTACTGCTGTTGGCAACGATAGATTAGATTAAATAATGATCATGAAGTAGCAGCTGTCTAGATTTACAGAAAAACTTACATGTATTCATAGAGAATGAGGAAGTTCACTGTGACACTGTATGAAGGAACATATTTTTAAATACTCAGTTTGATTTCAGTGAAATATCTGCTTTTCCACTTGACTAATCCTTCCTGATTTTATAGCGTGTGTCTTGTTTTTAAAGAAGATATCTTGTCTTAAAAATTTTTGTATTGTAATTTCATGTATAATTTTAAAGTAGTGTAACACCATCTTGAAGAGCTGACAGTTGCTGTTGATGGGCAAAATGCTTTTCACTCTGTAAATGAACAGGTTACATCTTTGTGCCTACCACAACCACCAGTTTGAAAGGACATTGAAGAAACAGCTTTATTAACAGAGTGAAATATAGAATGATTCTTTTGGTTATTTATTTCTGCCTTCTTCGGTTATTTATTTTTATCCCCTTTAGCTGTTTGAAGTTGACAATTTTGATTATAGACTGTTATGAAAACAATATTTACTGATGCTCTCCAGTCAAGTCCTCCTTTATTTCCTCTACTCCCCTCCATGATTTTAATGGTATTTACAGGACACCATCCTGTTTCCCTCTCTCCCTGACTCTGCAGCAGTGGATTTTGAGCTGGTAAGGATTGTTTGCCATTCAGACATCCCATTCACAATAATACAATTAAAATGGCTATAATTAAGCACTCATGTTTCAACTTTCCACAGATCTGTCCAGTATTTTACCATGAAAAATGTGTCTTGGCTGTATACTAAGGATGCTCCTCTTCATTGCTTCACCTTGCTTAAGACACTTCCCTTCCTTCCATCATCTTTCATTTCAAGCTCTCCAAAGGACATATTTTTCATGGTGGATGCTCACCAGCAAGTCAGGTACTTCAGCAAGATGTTTGAGACATCTGATTCAGTCCCTCACTGCCTTTTCAACAATGGCAGGGAAGTGCTAAGTGTGTTTTGACATCACATATTACCTTTCCAGAGGTGTTGGTGCTGTTGAGAGCATCAAACTGTACTTGCCACTGACTTGAGCATGGGTAAGACCTCAGGCAGACCTCTGGGTTGCTGTGTATATGTGCTAAGGGCAGACCAAGTCTGACAGAGCTCAAGAAGCATTTGGGCAATGCTCCCTGACAGAGGGTGTGACTCCTGGGATAGTACTGTGCAGGGCCAGGAGCTGGACTGGATGCTCCTTGTGGGTCCCTCCCAACCCAGCAAATTTTGTGATGATTCTGTGGAGGGGATTCTCTTTGTGAATTTCAGGTGAGTGCTCACAGAGGGGTCACTGGGTGCCAAGCTTGTGGAAGACTGCCAGGCTCACAAAAGAGCCTTTGGAGACAGGGAGTGCTGGACCTTCAGGAGTGACCTCATCCACTCCCACCCCACCTGTGTGCTGTGTATCCATGGGATAACACAGCAGGAGGGAGGCACAAACCCACAGACCTGCAGGCACTACATCCCCTGTGTGTTAGTGATTCACAAAGCTCCTGATTACCAGGTAATGATTTAATTCCTCAGCATATCTATATGTTACCTAACCTCCACGTGTCTTGCTGTGTACACATAAGGTCTGCATGAAGCCTTTTGCTTTCTACTGGCATGATTCTAGCATGTCTTTGGATAATATTCCTAGGAATAAGCACAGAAGATTTGCCATCTAAGTTCCCACAGAGGTATGGGCCTGATTTGGAACACATCAGTTGCTTGGCAGGTCACTGTGTTTTCCACGTACTGAACAACAACTTTGACATCTTATTGCCTCAACACTGCTTGAAAACCTTGAAGCGTTCTTACTGGTGAACTGAACTAGGAAAATGAATGTGCAGGTCAACAGTTGTATTTTGCAGCAGGCAGCTGAAGGAAGTGTCTCCGACCATGGCCAGGGGTGTTTGAACTATGGGATCTTTGAAGCCCCTGCAGTCTAAACTGTTCTGTGATTCTGTGGAAGAGGGAAGCAGGCCAGTACAGAAAAAGAAAGTCATAACACTTTAAAAAACAAAGCCAAACCCGCCACACATTTACATATTTTAAGAACTGAATGGCATTGTTAGTAGGAAGAGGTATGTGTTGGTGATGTTCATGCCTGGCTGGTAAAAAGAACAAAGACATTTTTTTATCCCACTCAAAGTCTTTTGCAGGTCATGAACTCTAAATATGTCATCAGCAGGCAACACAAATTGGGATTTCCTGAAGGAAGAATGAATACGCAGCATTTTCTCAGAGCTGCAATATGTTTCACTTGCTACACAGTTCAGCTTTATTGGAAATGAGAGTCACTCTCTAGCATTGAGAAATCTCTTCTTCTTTAAAGGAGGTGTTATTTGGTTTTGTACTTCTTTATCCCTGAATAATTTTTATTCATTGCCAGAAAAGTGGAAATAAATTCTCTACACAGCAGTTGAAATACACCTGCAAGTTGCCAAACAACGGGGATGATTTGAGATTCTTGACTAAAAGATTAAACAGTGGGAGAAGTAACAGAGTGTATGTTGAGTACTAAGCATGTTAGTCAACAGGCATAAATATAATTTTGATTCATATTCTCCTGTTGAAAAGTTCTGAAAGTTATCTGTGCTCTTTTAATTACTTGTTGCCATAAAATTTCCCCCTAAAACTGTTAATCAATCCACATTTCCACTGGAAAAAAATAAAGACTTGAACTGGAGACTAAAAACAGATGTGAAGTTTTATGTATGACAATATTTGTAGGTTGTATATTGAGGTTTTTACCTTTCAGAAATGAGATTGGGGGGGGAGGGGGAAAGCTGAACTTTCCCTTCCATACCCATCAACACACATGAAACATGCATTTAATACCATTTTATTATGTTTTAACTAGTTATTTTACTGGTGGTTAAGCAGGTGTGGCCCAGAACAAAGTGAAGCACAGAAAGCTGTTGTCTTCGGCATGCAGCCGTTCTGTGTTAACAATGATGAGATTAACAGCAAGAGAATCAGAGGTGGAGCTTTTTGAAAGCTTGTCAGATTTTTGTTTCACATAAGCAAAACAATGTGTGGGTGGCAGAAAACCATCCCTTGCTATAGGCAAACTTGAGAAATTCATCTCTGGAGTTAGAGATCAGTTACCGACACATTTTTTGTTGTATCTGTGCTATTGTGATTGACTAAACAAGAACAAGAGGCAGATAACCTATTTGTGGATAAAGGATCTACTTGTGGCTTTAATCAGCTATGAGGAAATCTCAGGCTATTACAAGCTGGCTTACACTGACCTTCTGATATCTCATCAGCTCTTCTGAACTGAAACAGCTGAAGTCCTGGCTGTTTTGTCATAATTTTGTGAAGGTCATGACATCACTGATGTTCATGACATCACTAGTGCTTGTTTAATGAAACAGAAGCAATCCTCCCACTAGCTTGTGGTTTGTTTAACTAATTTTGTAATTCACAAAAGGAGTGCTAGAGATATTTACTAATGTTATGTTCCCTCAGCAGATGTACTCAAGGTCTTCTGTTTCCCAAACTGCTAATAGTGACCCATGGGATTGACATAATTAATCCTAAACATAACCAATACTAAAAATACCCTGATTTCTCTAAAGCCAGAGGCTTGCATTGTGTTTGAAGCTTGAGGTAAGAATCCATTCTGATTTTTTATTTCTACTGGAATTAATGATCTGCCTTTAATTCATTTTCTCAACAGCTTTAGTGGGTTTTAAAGAATTGAACTTTAATATCTTTAGTTCAGTCATAAATGCAGCTCTTTCTAATTCTTACATTTCAGTAATTCTGTGGAATTCAATGGCAATGTTAGAATGTCTGAACCTTGGCAAGATTTATTCCTGAGACACCAAATGGTTTTGTAAAGAGCCAAGTAATAGGTGGTTATGATATACTCCACCAAGAGAGAGTTAGAAAGACTGACATTGACTCTAACATCTCTTGCCCCTCCATTAAAGAAAGAATGTGTCCCCAAAAACTTAAACTAATTGCAACGTGGCAGTTATTCCATGCAGAGCTGAGACCCAGGACTTCATCTCTGCTCTCACTACTCTGCAGCCAATATTTGAATAGTGACCTGGAGGGGGATGCACCCACCAGTGCACACACGGCAGTGGGTCAGTTTCCCTCTTTTCATTTGTTATCCCTTTCTCCTCGAGTGCAGCACATGTACCAGGAATAAGCAAACTCATCTAGGTCTGGCTTCAAGGGAGCAGAACCAGCTTATTTAAATCAGAGCCACCACAATGCTCATCTTCAGTCCTGCTCATAACAAACCTGAATTATCTTACACGTGGCATTTCAGTGTAGAATTTGCCCATGCTGCTTCATGTTCAATAAAGCAAAATGCTAATCAACAGATGTAATTAATTAACATCTATATGTAGGGCCTGAAGTCTTAATTAACATTCCTCTCTGATTAAATTATTACTGACAATTCCAAGTCTCAGGTGAAACTGAGTGTCGGAAGTTTTAGTGCTTGATCTTCCACCCCCCCATCTCCCAGGACTTCAAAGTGAACATGAGGTCCGTTTCTCAAATCAAGTGGAGCTTTGCCATGCCCTTTTTCTTCCCTGGCTGTGTCTCCTGCAGCAAAAATCCCACACTTAGAAGTTTTGCCTGTTTCTCAGTGCCTTGGTGTCACCAGGATATTTTGAGTTAGTTTTAGAAAAAAATTAAGATGTTAACCTATTATTTTTCAATGGATTTGTATTTGTGACATGCCACAAATATGAGGAGGCCACACCTCTGTAGCATTTTCTAGAAGAGCTTGGAGGCTTGATAGCTCACCTGAAGCTCTAAAGTCCAGGTCCATTAACCTATTTTGATATGTTATCACCTTCTTCAAGGGGACTAGCTTAGGGTAAAACTCAGCCTTTGGGTCCTTAACATCAAATTTTCAGAGATTCTGAAGTAACAGGAGCATTTAGAGGCTTTTTGCTTTTACAAGGTCACATATGATACAAAAGTTTAATTTCTGCTACACAAGCTGAAATAGTTTCCAATACTGTATTTTTCTTTTCTATAAAACAAAAACAGCAGCATATCTTCATCTCTTAAGTAAAATGCACACTGAGAAATGTGATTGGGTTCTCATAGAGAATTTGTTACAGATATGCAAAATTTTTGTACAAAATTGTATGTTGATTTTCATAGTAAATTGTATATCACAAAAGAAAACTGATTTGGTCTAGATATTAATTTCTGTTGATTTGCAACTTGCAAATGCTGAGATTTTGATTCTAGTCTTTGAAACTTTGAAAAAAAATGTTTCAAGGCCTTGTAAATTTGCATAAGGTGGGGAGATAAATTTCCTCTTCATCTGCTTTGCTTATCTCTATCTCCATGTGAATTGTCATTCACCTTTTAGCTCATCTTTATTCTACACTTATTTATTTTTCATCTTTTCATAGGTCTTTACAGCTATCCGAGCTTAATAAATTCCATCACAGCTTGCTATGGCAGCTCTGTATCAAAAGGAAAACAAGTGTATAGGTTTAGTAATTAGTAGCTTGCATCAGAGTAATGGAAAGCTTATTGCAAAATCAGGCTGAAGAACAAGACCATACTTCTCACTTGACATGGTATCAGTGTAGCATACAGTTGGAAAACAACTTCATGAAGGGCTTTTTTTATCAGAAACTGTTTTTTGTTTGTTTGTTTGGTTGGTTGGTTTTTGTTTGTTTGTTTTGGTGGTTTTGTTTTTTTTTGAGGGGTTAGGTTTTTGTTTATTTGTTTGTTTGACCTTTTTTTTTTTTTTTTTCTGTAAAAAGAAGGGAAAAAAACCCAATAGTATTTGCTACCTTTGAAAACATATGAGACGACTGAATGTTTTGTCCACTAGGTTAAATCTTTCTGAGGTATAACAATAGCCTTTGAGCAGGCACCCTCCTACGCTTTTGGGTGGACCATAAGGGGCACTTTCCACTGCTTACTTACTGATTACACTCCAGCATAAGAAATGCTGTTTGGCAAACAGATGTGACAAAGGGGAGGGGGTGTGAAGTAGGTTCCCAAGGCAGGAGGGAAAATATGTGAAACAGATGGATGGTTCCTCACAGCCAGGAAATGCTGATGTTGTTTCATGGTCTGAATTTGACAAAGGATTGTGGTGCAAAGAGCAGATAGAGGGATATGTCCTCTTCTTCATCTGTGGCCTACCACACAGCCAGAAGCTACTGTTGCCTGTGGTACCTCATCAAACAAAGGCAAATCTGGATGCTGCTGCCTCCTTAATGCAGACCGAAGATGTTTGACATCTGATATGCAAAAAAACCACTGGGCTAAAGAGAGTCGAATGGGCTTTCCCTGTTTGGTTTCGGCTTGTTGCTGCTGTTAAACTCCTGTTTACAAGCGCTCCTTAACTTTGCCTGCTCAGCTTGGGTAATACCCATCTATCAAGTACTTATGTCTGATTTTTGGCAGTACGGTTAGAGCTATTTGTGGTGATTATTCAGCAATTTCTAGGGCAGAATGTAGTGAATCACCTTATACAGTAAATATTTCTTTAAGAGGCTTGGGGTGTAGACTGAGACCTGTTTGACATGTTCACGTTGAGCTTCTGTCTTGGTAAAGTTGATAGATGAGTCGTCAAAGAAGGACGCAGGTGCCCCTCCTTTACAAGCACTGCCTAGGTGATTGATAATTGAGTCAGTGTTATGTTAAAGAGTCACCGTAGCTACAGACCTTAGCGCAAAGCACTCATCAATCACTCGCCAGGAGCATTTTACTATCTGTGAGTATATGAATGCAAAATACTATTGCTTCATTACTCCACACGAGATCCCTAATCAATTCTGAGTGCAGCCAAAGTCAGGCAGTAACTCTTATTTGTCATAAATTGATTTATGCTTACCTAACAGAGTCATAGCTGGGTTAGGGAAGTGTTGGATAAGTTCCTAATGAGAAAACACCTAAAAAGCAGTGTCAAGAAGATAAATGCAGGATCAGTGGTTAAAGTGGATGACTGAAATCAACAACAAAATTATTCTCCAGTAACTTGCGGCTAAGAAAGAACTTGAAAGAAACCAAAAGGTGGTAAGGCTCCAACCCTGGCAGAGTTCAAGTCACTGAGCAAGTGGGTGGCATCCCTGTCCATGGTATGGGGGTTGGAAGTGGATCATCCATAAGGTCCCTTCCAACCCAAGCTATTCTATGATAAGGCCACAAATTCTTCATCCTCCTATCCTACTGTGAGGGATTGTCCAGCATTTCACAGCTGCCAAACATCAGGTGGTCTTTACCATGACAAAGTCATCATGGGAAAGGCGGTCCATGAAGGGTAAGGAAAGGCAAAAATGGCAAACTCTGATATTCTGATTCTTTGTTCTGATACTCTTCCCTGCTGAGGTTGAGGGTCAAAGGCAGCACATTTTCTGTGGAATTACCTCTGGGCTATGGGTTTTTCTTTTTCTTTTTTTTTTTTTTTTTATTGCATGGTAGATAAACAGAAACCTATCTGGATCACTGGGCTGTCCCATTGGTGCTCACTGGCAAACACTTTGACAGCAGCAGGCCCTGATGAGATGCTGAAAGACATCCATAAATGCCTCCTTTGCTGAGTAAATATTTCTTTTGGACACTGTGATGCAGCAATATGACAGGTCCCATCTGAGATACCAGCCCTGCCTGTACAGGGGTAAGTATGACTTTAATCCAAGTAATCCAAGCCTTTGACATGGTCTTAATCATTTCAAATCCATACAATGCATGAAAACAAGGAAATCTATGTGTCAGACCAACCAATCCAGAACTCTCTGGAAGTCCTCAGGTTCCAGCACTGAAAAGTTAATTTCCTTTTGCCCCTTAAATCTCTCTTCCATGTTGGAACATGACCTGCATGCATAATCTCTCTGTTTTACCCTTTTGTTTCTCTGTTCCTTTGCCACATATCTCAGATATTCCCTAATTTATAGCCAGGAAACCAACAGGTGTTTGACAGATGGAAATTTGCCCAGTATTAATTGCTGGGAAACTGCTCACTCAGAGATCTTATCCCTTCGTTTTCTACTCCTTATACTAATTGGCATTCCTGATAGGTGATAAGGGAGAATAATAATTAGATAGAGTCAGAACATTTTGACTGATGCAATCTACACAGCAAATACCTGAGCAGCAACAATTATCAACTGCACAGGGCCTGTCAGGAAGCTTTGCACAGAGAGGCAGAGAGCTGTTGGATTACTGTAAGTCTTTCCAGAGCTACCTTAGATATCCATGGAAGCTATTGCTTCAGAAGGTATTATTAGTCCCTCCTCCAATGTCCAGTGACCAATTTCACAAGCCCTGGTGCTCATTTGCTCTGCTAACGTGAGCCAGGGGACATCCCAAGCAGGCAGGGCATCAGAAATTAACAGATGGAGCTGTTCAGGAAAAGGAATGTTTCTCAACAAGGGCCTTCAGAAATATTTATTTTATAAGCCAAGATTAATATCTTTAATTTGTTATGGAAAAGAACGCAAATATTATTTCATTGGGCAACTGTTTCAGACTTGTTTGTTGTGATAAATGTATGATGAATAAATATCTGGGATTAGTCTAGCCAGACAAGAGAATTTACCTGAATGTTGACCATTTTGATTTTAATTAAAATGAAAGTAAAATTTATTTTAAGGTAACAACAATGTGAAAGTGAAACCTCCTCCAGGTCTTCATGCTGAGAGATCTATGGAGAGTCTGCCCCAGGTTTGCTTATACTCATTCACACTTTCAAATAAGTGTCCTTTTCATATGTTCAAACACATTTATTTTGAGTGTCTGTGACTCATTCATTGAGCAGCACTGCTGACAGGAACATTGACCCCAAAGAATTCAAAATCAGTTCTGTGGAGTTTTAGTAAAACTCCAGTAAACATCCGGAAACACTTTCTTGAGAAAGTTGGGAGCATGCTCCAGCATTTTTTGAAACTGAAATACATTGTGTGATTATACGTATTCCCATCAAAGCAGCTTACACAGTACAGGCTAGATACTATCAGGACATGTTAAAAATAATTACAAACCAACAAACAAACAAACAGAAGGGAAAAGGTACTTGAATGAAATACATGACCATTTGAAAACAAATGAAAAGACAGTCCTTCTAGCTATTTCTCTCTAGAGAAATAAGCACTTAGGGATCGTAGGAACCCATCACCTTCTTTCTTTAGCTTTTTTTTTTTTTCCTTCCCCTCTCGGCCTCTTGACTCTGATGTCAGGAGCTGGTCTGAAGTCTGTAGCCACGGGCCCTTGGCCAAAGCAAGCAAGCAGTATGTTCACAAGCTGTACTAATCATCTACAACAAGTAACTAATTCTTCTTGCAGCATTTGGATCTGACAGAGGATATGACCTCCTTTGTCATTCCTTATTTTTTCACAGTGTTACTTTTTTCTCTCTTTTTTTTTCTTTTTTTTTTTTTCCTGCAAAATTGATCTATATATAAAGATGATATTTTAGGAAAAAATGCCTACCCTTCTTGAGACTACCTGCTGCAGAAATATCTGGTTCTATGCCTGTGCAGAAATCCGTATGAGATTAGAACTTTTCTATTTGATAAATCCTAACTTGAGTCATTTTTCATGTAGTAGCCCCTGGAGGATTCTTTCACTTCTCAAATGTTAAAATGGAAGCCACAAGGCTACTACCACAAAACAAAACAATTTGAAGATGATTAAACAGTCCATCAGGTAATGAAGTCTTACATCTCTGCATGGTCTTGCGCTGTGGAAGAGCTGAAAGTCTGACTTTTGTTATCTTAATGGTTTTAATACTAAAATCAGGAAGGAAAAAAAATTGGCAATGAAATGGAGAGTTATGGAGATAAGCAGGTCCTTTCAGGGGAAATAAATCCATTAGCTTAACACCTTGGGTCATTTTCCTTTCCTCTCAGATTTTTTTACCTTCATGTCTCATATGCGTAGCATTTGTCCTCACTTTTTCTGTAGATATATTTGCACTGGAGAGGAGACATTACTAGAAATCCTGAGAGATTCATCCCCGCTGTGGCTGGGAGTTCTACTGCATTTGAAGTTTCAGATCAAAGTGCTTTTCCACCTTTTCATGGGCTTCTTGACCCCAGCCTTCATGACAAACTTAGTCTTCACACTCCAAATCTGCAGGCAGTACACAGGAATCAGCCAGCCAACTGCTTGTGCTTGTCCTTTCTGAATTTCTTCTTATTTCCATGAAAAAGAAGGCTGCAGGGTTAAAAAGGCTTTTAGGCTTCTGTCCAGAAGGCTTCTGCTGCTCAGGGTCTGTCTCCAGTGCCAGGATGCATGTGGCACAGCTTGTTCTCCTGACAGCAGCAATAGATCCCGGGGGAAAACCAATTTTTTTCCCTTCCTGCTCAGTCTTTATTGAATTTACTTGTTTGCTTGGACAAGAAACAGCCATTGATCCCTTCATGCTCTGTGTGCAATAGTACGAGGGCTTGATTTTATTCCAGACCTCAAGCCACAGAAAAATTTAAACATTAACAGTGCCTGAGACCTTACAGAGCAAAAATTTATATATAACCTTATATTTACTATTTCAGACACACAGTGCTTCAGAGTTGGTTTCTTCTTCAACTAGGTTCAGCCTTTAACTTAAACAGGGCTTTCACAGTGCCTGGCTCTTGGCCTAATGCTAGTCTAGGGGAAATGAGATGATCACAGTGGTAATAATTTGTATGTTGGGCTTTAAGTCAGATGTGGTTGTTCTAGTCTCAGTTTATCTGCCCATATGGACTTTCAAAGAGGGGAAAGCAGTGTGGTAACAATTTGCTTGAAAAGGCCCCTTATTTCTTAGTCAGTAGGAAGGTTTAAGGGGTTTGTTCAACTTTCATTTAAATGTAAAAAAATAATAATAATAATAATTTAAAAAATATATATACATAAAAATTGCCAACCACAGTTATATTAATCATCTCTGACTGGATGTTGCATTGCTGGTGTAGCCAGGCACATGCTTGAGTTGTCAGGTTCAGTTTTCTTTCAGTTCCCTTTGACTGCATAAGTCAGGACCAGTTCTCATCAGGACTGTGCTGGCAGCAGCAGGTTTTTTGAGGGAACCCTCCACAGCAACTGACTCCAGGATTATGAAATGGAAACACCTCTGGCAGATGAATAGTCAGTCCCCCCTTCCCTCACACAACCCTCTCCCATCCTGCAGCTGGTGCTGGGCAGGATGATTTGTCGGATTCCATTCTTTATGTCGAGGGTATAACTATGCTGTGGTGTAATGTACCTCTGTTTACTTTTCCAGGCATCTCAGTTGCTCCACTTGAGAATGCCTGAAAGACTTCAAAAAAGAAACCAAGAGCAACTGGCTGCTAAAACACAACTGTCAAGATACAATAAGTCACTCCTTTTTACCAGTCTTTCAATTTTCAGCTATGAAAATGCATTCAATTGACAGAAATTGCCAAAATTTCTCTTAATTTGCCCAATCAAGAAATGTAGTAAAACAGTAATTCTGATTTATTTTCTTCCCCAAAAATCTCCTTTGTCATCGTTTCCATACCTTGAGTGTTAACTAGCCATGTAGACTCACACAGATCACCTTTACAGCTGGAAACAGACATGGAAGTTTTTGGAAAACCACACCTAATCCTTAATGAAGTTTAATAATACTTAAGAAAAGATCCTGATCACATACAGATTTTCACGTTTTTTATAGATAATGCAGGTTTCTGGAAGTATTTCACTCTCAGTCTTAGAAACTATTTCATATCCAGAAACCAATTTATAATTCTGTGATTATTTTTTTCTAGAGGGCTTGTTCTGATCATTCTGGTTTGCAACATTTTTTTTCAGAAATGTGGATTGTCCTAAAAATAACATAAAACTTAGGAGTTGTTTTGAGTTTGGTTTTTGTCTGTTTGTTTGGTTTTGTTTGGTTTTGGTTTTGGTTTTTTGTTTGGTTTGGATTGGCTTTTTGTGTGTGTTTTGTTCTGTTGTGGTGTATTTTGTTGTTTGTTGGTTGAGGTTTTTTGGGAGGGTTTTGTTTGTTTCTTTGTTTGTTTGTTTGTTTTTTTAATATATTCAATATCCTACTATTTTTTCTCACATAGATCTTCTAGGAAATAGAAATTGATCCTTCACACAGATCTTTGTTAATTCCTATAATTACTTTCTACAGTGTTACTGACATAAAAATACAAGAACAGTTCTGAGAGCATGAAAATAATACTGAAGATTAGCAATGATATTGAGGTTTCATTTATATATGTACAAATTGCTGGACACTGTAAAAACCTGACCCTTTCAATTTGAGGTGTGCTTTTCCTCAACGAGGCCCATTGCACCTTAGAGAAAGAGACATGATACCATTGGCTACAACCAGTTGATCACAATGGAGGGAAAAAACTTGTGCTTTACCCTGTAAATTAATTCTGTTCAGCATTTTCCAAGACCTTGCAACAATCTGCGTAAGTAGAACTGTGTTCTCTCTGCAAAGACAGAAGACAAGGCTGGTGTGTTTATTCACTCGCTTTCATCTGCTGGTGAGTTTCATGATCCTCACAACCTGTAGATGTGAAGAGAAGCTGGGGGCTGATCCAGCAGAGTCTGGACCTGCCAGGATGCAGCTGTCAGAATCCAGCTAAGCAGAACAGCTTCACCAGGCTCCTCTTAGCACAAGTTTAATTTCCTCACTCTTGTGGGGCTGAAGGTGCAAGCCCAAAGCTCAGTCTTGTGAAGCAACACATGAAATGACTTTGGGAATCCCTCCCCTTAGCACCAGGAGCATGGCTCTGACCTAACATATACCAGCAGTCAGAGAAGCTCGTTAGGGCAGGCAATTAATGCAAAACATGTTTTTGCTCTTATGCATGCAACAAAAATCACATCCATGCTTTTAAAGTATTAAAAATAGTAGCAGCTTTATTTTTGCCTTTTTTTTTTCTTTTTTTTTGATGGATGACATAATGTTCTGATTTACTTGGGGAAGGACCTATATATTTAATGCAAATACATAGAGTATAAAGGAGAGTGGAACAAATCCACATTGCCTACAAAGTTTATTTATGTATACATACAACCATAAATGTTTTATGCACATACTTCATAAAAATATCCTTCCTCTTCTCTTCTGGCATAGCCTTCCATACCTTTTGTCTCCAAGTCTGTGAAGTGTCGTCCAGATGAAAGCAAATGTGAGATTAAATAGACTTTATACCACAAGAACATTGGAACCAAAATATGGAGATTGTTCCATTAAAAAGTCATAATTGGAGAGTTCAACCCATGTGCAAATGACCATTTTATTGCAATATAAACTCATTTTATCTAGTTTAGCTCTTCTCTGAGCTTTGTTGTTTTTTCATCTCTTTCAGTGAACAAAAAAAAAAAATGGAGGAATATTTTTTCTTCTATATATCAGCTGAGGAAAGACAATGATTGCACCTGTTTCTGAGCTTCATGGATAGCTCCTGCTTCTGGTTGAAACCTGTAGTTTGAAGAAACAGAGTACTAGTCCCTTGAAAAACCCTTCTCTTCCCAAACCTTATCTTCTCTTGCAGAAATTGCTAAATCTGACAGAATAGTGTAACACAGAAGTGGCAAGGTTGGTACTGATAACTTACAGGCAGTAAAGACACTGAACTGAATCCCAGCAACAAAAGGACTTTTCTACTCCCAGTCCCTGACATTTTCTGGCAAAGTTCTATCAAGGAAGCAGCTGACAATTTCTTTAATGCTACTGCAGATTTAGTTCATTATTTGGTTCAATAATTTCAGCCTAGGACTAGATTTCTTACCTTTCACCTAACTTATTTTATATTTATCACTGGTGAGATGTAACTGATTACGGGAGGATGATTCAAATAGGTTTTTTTTCAGGGGGTCAGAGCACTGACCATTTTAATTCCATTTACAAAGTTCAGTGGAAGTCATGAAAGGTATTAATATAGGGGGAACCCTGGGGATTCTTTTAAGATTTTGAAGAACAGCTGCACCTTTGCAGCAGGAATGGAAGGCAGGACAAGGCTTCATGTGGTAGCAGCCCAAGTGCTGCCTTTTTTTTTTTTTGTGCTTAAAGTTTGTTTTTTCATTTAATCACTCCTCAGTTGTGCCTCACTCATGAAAGTCTCAAGCTTGTTTTGGAGTTAAAGAAGAGTTCAAAAATTTAGTAAACTGCTTTTGACTGGGAACTAAACTCCTCTCCTTTAAGCCAAGTAGACCAGGAGTCTTCTTATTTCACGAGACACCAGTGATTCAGAGTATTGCTTTGATCCCAAAACAAAGGAAACAAAGGAGGGAGGAAGTATTTTGCTCTTGTACTTCTTGTTTCCTAACCTGTCCAGGAGTAGGAAGTATGAAAGTAGGCGCAGTGACAACAGATGCTTTAGGAAGTCTGCCAAAGCTACTCCCTCTTTTTAGGAGTTTTCCTCTCCCTCCATCTCTTGACTCTGAGTACCTGGCAAGGTATTCTGTCTCCCCACAGGCCCATTAGTCTTTGCAATACCTGAAATTCATTAGGCTTGGCCAGCTCATGGAATTATCTGACGACATACATTCTTTGTGCTGAAATGTGTGGAGAAGAGTCTTGCAGTTTAAGGCTTAGCAGTATAAGATAATGAAGAGAAAGAAAATACGTATATTGGCAAGGATTGAGTGACTGTGACACAGGAAAGGAATGAAGCATTGTAGCTGTCCAGTTTTGTACTGTTTACCATAATTATAGTCTCTGGACAGATACTTAGCTCTATTGAAGGTTCTGGCATGATTTATCAAGTGACCACAATCTGAATAATGTCTTCTCTTATTGCTGCAATGACTTTGAAAATTCATGGCTAATGCCTGTGATTTGTTATCATATGGGTGGATCTGGAAGTTTCTAAGGCTTCTCCTATCTACAATTAATTTGTCCCATTGCGACAATCAAAATCCTCCCAAATGCAAACAGTTTTGCACGTAATTAATTTCAAGCTCTTGAGTTTACGGGCACGTTGCTCTACATAAAGCAAAGCACGAATGTAATTGCAGGGCTGGATCTGGGCCACTGGTTCCTTGCCTAGAAAATCTCTGACTTGCTTCAGGGGAGCGCAGAGCATGACCATTTTGGCCAACGCACAAATATTTTGGCTTGGAATGCGGTTGTGATGTCCCCAGCCTCCTCCTGCTCTGCTCTCCCCTCTGCACTGCAGCTTGGTTTGAGGATTTCCATGGCATGAGATGCTGGTGAAGGGTTGGAAGGCAGGGGAGGTGGTGTCACTCCATCCCCCAGGCCAGAAAACATCTGGAAAGCAAAGACCAGCACTGCTGGAAAGTGGCAGGCGTGTGGGAAAGCAAGCAACCAGTGAGGCATGACAGCAGGACCAAGGGCAAAAGTAGTTATTTTTTTTAATAACTTATTTATTTAACCAAACTCTTGATTTTAGCCCAAAATCTTCAAAACAAACACACACACACAAAAAAAACCAAAAACAAACACCAAAAAAAACCCCCAAAACTAAACAAAACAAAAAAACCCCACCAAACAAAGCATCCAGAAATAAAATTTCTTCATCTGGGGCCCTGATTTTGATGCTGTTTCTTAAAAGAAAGGTGAAACAACAATTAAAAAAAACAAACAAAAAAACAAACAAACAAAAACCAACCAACCAAACAAAAACCAAACAACAAAAACAAAACAAAACAAAACCTAAAAAACCCCCAAAACTATTTTGCTAAAACTGTGTGTTCAGTCTGAGAAATGAAAGGGTTTCATTTTGGAAGACTGTTTCAGCATGATTTCTTTTCCAGGCCTGCTAGTTACTACTGTTTGCACTCCAGTTATTTACCTTGTGTCACTAATCAGATAATCACAGTATTTCATAAGAGCAAAGAACGAGTCTAAGGCCCCACCTAATCCAGACAGGTGATGTCACTGGATGTGGTAATTTCAGGCCATCATCCACCATCCATCTGATAATTCAATTACCAAGCCTATTACTTTGTCAACTAGGCTTATGCAACGTGTATCAAAACCTGCTTGGAAAACAGAATCCATATGTGATTCCATGCTGGAGTGTGGAAAAGTGGGGGAGTGGAGGGGGTGGTGGTTGAGGGGGGAGTAGGTGGGGAGGGGTGCAGGGAGAGGACAGAGGCAGAGGATAAAATCAGGAGAGGGTGGCAGGGTGGTTTTCTGTGTGTTTGGGTTCCAGGAAAGCTTCAGAGGTTTCTCTGTGTCAGATAAGTCAGGCAAAGATTTCTGCAGAGGGTGTGTAACCCAGATGATATGGAAGTCAAGCAGTCACACTCCTGTCTCCTATTCAACAATGATAAGAATCTCATTAGAAGAAATTGAAACTAATCCAGTGTTCCCCTATTTGCTGTTTCTCAAAAGACATGTTGTTTACACTTCCACATTGCATCTGCTTAAAATTTAGCTTATGACTGACTCCTCCTTACCCTTTTTCCTTAACTTGCCTTATTTTACATGCTAGCTTTTATAAGAAAATCTACATGCCTACAGCACAACTTTTGTGACCAATCCTGAATCCTTCTGTTGTGCAGTTGTAGGACAGAAAAGGTCCTAGACAAAGCAAACTGCAAATGAGAAAACACCGTGAACTCTTCAGCTGGGATTTGTAAGTGGGACAGAGTAAGGAGCAGGAGAAATTTGTGAGAATCAGATTGATGATTATTTGTAAGTACCAAATTATTAGAAGAATAAGGAATAATGGTAATAATTCGCATAAATATAGTGATTTATATCACCATAGCACTGAGCAGAATGAATAGCACTAATAATTTAGTTGTATGTTTTATGTCTCTAAATGACCTGCTTTTCATTTGTACGAAGCAGACTTGAAAATGAGCAATAGGGACTCCTAAATCTTCAGTTTTGGGGACATCCTTCTTCTCACAAAGTTAATAAAACCTGTCCATCAGTTAACATTCCTGCTTACAGGGATCAAACCTCTGGTCTTCCTGCACTGCTCACCTCTGAGAAATGTACAAAAAGGTATCAAATGACTTGCCAGAAAGCAGTGATTTCCCAATGTACTCAGCATTGCAGTTTGGGAATTGCATATTCCCTGTCCATTAGCCAAACCTTAGCTCCGTTGTTTCTTACGAAGATTCTCAAATGAAGAGAACCTGAACCCCTACTCAGCAATAAATCAGGTTAGATTTGTACATTTTAGATGATTAATAGACAAAAAATTTTCAGTCCAGCCAAAATCGTAATAATTTCTGTTTTACACTCAGCGATAAAGCTGACTTGAATCTTCTAGCAAAGGAATACTTCTTAGCACTGTTCTTATACTGTAATCTGCAGGAAATAATATAAAACCCAAAACATTTGGCTCATTTCCAGCGGACAAAAAAAAAAAATCTAAGTTTTTTTCAAACATGGGAATTATCATCTGTAAACAACTGATTGGACCCACTGAAGGCCAATGCAAGGAGGGAATCAGTTGTTTCCTCTTCCCCTTTCGTACTCTTTGTGCAGGGAATCCACCCACCCACTCACTCTGTTGCATGTAGGGGTGTTCCAGACCATTCAGAGATCCAAGTCTGCCTTGCCATCAATATGTCTGTGAGTGGGTCAGCTTACCTTGAAACACAGGACTCTGATTCTATGAATTTTTAACTGGTGGGCTGCTGTTCTCACAGGAAAACTTGAGTTTATATGAAATAACTTGTGAGAGGGGTTGGCTTGAAAACACAAGACCAGTATGAGAATTCAAACATGAAGGTATCATGCATAGGAGGACCTGCTGCTCTGATTCAGAAAGGCATTCTTAATGCATTAAATCTAGTAGATACCTTTTTGCATTGAAATGATTTCACTGTCCTGAAACTGGCTTCAGTGACTTACAGAACTCTTACAATAGATAAGTCTTGTCTTAGCCACAAAAATGCATGTTGGCTCAACTGAGATAACAATCCACATTTTCAGATTCTTATTCATGTTTCAAACAGTTCAAAGTTGGGTTTTCTCTCAGTACCTCTGCAGCTGTGCCTCCCAAAATTTTAAAACATGGTAGAAATAGAAAGGAAAAAAAAGAGAAATATGGCAACAACATCAGGCTTTTATTTGCTCAGATGGGTGTTATTTCTTCACGTTTGTCTGGCATTTACTGTTCTAAACAGGTGAAATTCATGGAAGAAACTAAATCCATGTACAGATTTTTAATACACATTGTTAACTGACATTCATTGCATTTTAATAATAAATAGTTACGTGAAAATGGAATACAGTCCAAAAAAATTGCAATGATATATTGACATTTGATTTTTCTCCCTAACCTAACAAAACGTTATGTGCATTTTTGTTGAATTTCTATCCAGCCTGCCTTTAGGCAAATAAATAGGGGAAGACTACACTGCTAAGCTGTGTGCTATTACAATAATAATAATAATGATGATAGTAATGCATTCCACAGAAATGATTGCTCTGCTTGCACTGTTAAGTCTTGACATTTTCAGAAAGAAGGAGGAATGCAAACGAAATATCTGGTAGGGTAGAGCATGATTCTGGCACTGAAAGCATCTGGAATAACCTGAAACCTGAAGATAAGTAGCTTAAAAACAGGAAAGGAACTGAACATTAAAGCTCAGTTTCAGAGAAGCTGGCCTTGTGAATGGAGGCCTCAGAACCAGATTTAAAAATTAGTCATGATCAGCACAATTTCTGTTATTTTCAGAGATCCAGTGCACAGCTGAGACTAGAAGGGACCTCTGGCTTTGGCAATCTCAGGCCATTATCAACAAGCCCATAGTCCAAGCCTGGTTCAACTTTTCTGCAGGTTGTTCAGGGCCAGGGCCAGGTGGGTTTTAAATATCTCCATAGATGGAGACTCCACAATTTCTGGGAAATCTGTTGCCCTGTCCAAGTGGGTGGTCAGGGGTTTTTATATATAAGTGAAATTTTCTGTTTCATTCATCTTTCAGTCCACTGCCTCTTGTCCTTCACTGGGCACCACTGAGAAGGATCTGGCTCTGTCCTCTTTACACGCTCCCACCACATACTTGCACACATTATTACATGTATTATTTTACATAAATCTCCTACCAAGACACAAAATCCCTCATTGCTTCCTCTTCAATAAACCTCCATCAAAGAAGGAATATTCGAAGCTTTGGGAAGTACACTCAGTGAAGTAACAGTTGCGAAAACAGATGGTTTTTATCATCCCATTTCTGGCAGTCTTTCGCGCTGGGGATTTTATCTCATGCACTATGAACGGTGTCGTGCACATGCTAGAATACCCCTGTGGATTGGTTTATGTGGGTATAGTCAGCTGCCAATTCAAACAGTGTGTAACAGAAATGTAGAGGTCTCTTTCATAGGAATGATGAGGAATGTCCTGTGGCAGTCCGTCTGACTTCACTCCACCAAGATGTTTCCACTCTCTGAGTTAACTGGGAATTATAAAGTCATGTAATTATACTGTGGAAACAAAGATGATCCAGGTGCTTTAAAGTACAGATCTAGCAGAGGGTATGGTTCCAATAAAGAGATATGGTTTATCCAATCATCTTTTTTCTTTTTCTTTTATTTTGTTCTTTTAAATCCACCTTGTTTTTCCTCCCCACAAAAAGGGG
>VXAU01000228.1:37952-195797 GCA_013399695.1 Formicarius rufipectus
GAAAAGGGTTAAGGAAACATTTCCTTCTTTTCCTTATCTTGCCGTGTTGTATTTTTGTTGTGTTTTTTGTTTGTTTGTTTGGTTGGTTGGTTTTTTGTTTGTTTTGTTTTTCTTTGTTTTTGTTTTTGGTTGGTTTTTGTGTGTGTGTGGGGGGGGTTTGTGTGTGGTTTTTTTTTTTGTTTGTTTGTTTGTTTTTGTGGTTTTTTGTAATTTTTTTTGTGGTTTTTTTTTTTTTTGATTCTTTGCTTGCTTGCTTTGTTTTTTCTTCATAGGAGATCTTTCACATAGAAAGTCTGATTTAGACCTTACAAAAACTGAGTATACAGAGACCATCAGTGAATAGTCCATCTCTAACAGGTGGTCTCTTTGTTTGTCCAGGGGAAGGATCAGCTTTAGGTAAGAACAATTATTTTCTTATCCTGATCTTCGAGGTCTCTAATACAGGAGAAACTATAAGTTAATATTGTATTTATCTATAAAGTTTTTTGGTAGCAGCAAAGCAGATACCTGGCCTTATGCACAGTCACACACAGCCTTCCTTTCCATGGTATTGTGCAGTGAGACATTGTGCTAAAAGACTTTGCACTAGATTATCTTTTAAATGTTTGGTTTTATCAGCCCCAGCTGTCTCTGGAAGAGGCTGTGTCTGAGTTGCATAGCTCTCTTCTGATCTTTCTTTGATCTGAATGAGTAGATCCTGTGTGCTGCCCCTCTAAACTCCGGAGTTCCTGTTATTTTTGCCTTTTCGGTCTTGCAGTATGAGTTTGTAAAATTGCAACTGGAAGATTTCTGATCTGAGGCTGCAGTTAATGATTTCTATGAAAGAGTGAAGACAGTGTTAGAGAAGAAGACAGGGCATGAGCATTCTCACACTATCCAAGGGGTCACAGCTTCCTCCTTCTTCAGGCTCAATCTCAGGTTTCCCATAGTAGAGTTTCAAGTCTCAGATACATAAAACAAAATAACTCGTTAGAGTAGTACAGCAGGGCATCTCGAGCTGGGTGTTTTGAGAGAGGGACCCAGAACAACAGAATTCCCTTGCATTTAAACCCTGGCAACTTGTGCACCTGCCCCTCACATGCTCTTGGTCCAGGTGTGGTTTTCGGTCTGGGGTCCTCTGGCAGCTCTTTGGGTTCTTTCCCTGCATCCTCCCAGACCTGCTGCTCGCTGTCCTTACCTTGCTGAGTTGCAGTTCCTGCTGACAGCTGTGGCCTCCTTGTCTTCTGGGTTGTGCTTCCAGTGACCTGCTCTCTGGTCATGGGGAACTGAAAACCCCCAGACTTGGGGTCAGTGTCACTGAACAGCAACCAAAACATCGGTGTGTCACCAGTTGTTCTCCACATCCTAAAGCCAAACCCCTGCACTGGACCAGCTGACCAGGAGAGTTGCTGAGGAAACTAACTCTTCCAGCTGAGAACAGTTCCTGGTGGGAGTTCACAGCTCGTGGCCCAAGGCTTCAGCAAATCCAGCTGCTCATCCTAAGCATGTAAACCTAAGCAAGCAACATTCTGAATCACACAGTGTGGGAACTCTGTGCAACTCATTCTACTTAAAACTTACTAATCTATGCTAAGCAACTAATATCTCTCAAAACCAGACCAACTCCCAACACCAAAGTTCCCCTCTGCTGTGGTTTGCACTGTCATGATTTGTATTTGCCTTCTCTATCTTCACATCTTTGCATTTCTTTTGCCTGTTGGAAGTCAAACTTAGCAGCACTAACAGCTGTTGCAACCATCCTCAGCCTGGATGCTCAAACTCCTCTTAGTCTCTGGCATCACAAAGATGTTTTGACTCCATTATGAATAAACAGCCAAAAGATATGGATTTAAACCAGCAGTTCTCAAACTTGCAGCACCCAAACCCACTGTCACGCGGAAGGATGCTCAGTGAATAAACCTTCACACTTCCAGTCAAATATCAACTAAAAGCACAAGCAAACCAATATGGTCATGTTGACTGTTTTCATGGATGCCAATGGTCGTCTGCAGATCACAAGTATGTAAATTAAAAATGAGAAGAATCTGAAGTTTAATTACGACTTCTGTGTTTCATCTGACTTTATGTCCATGTTATGCAAAACACATCCAACACATGGCATTTGCAGCTCCAAGCCAAACTGGGCTCAGTTTAAAACAAGCACAAATTTGCTCAGAACTTTTTTAATAGTTGCACAATAGGTTGTTTCTTTTCTCTTTTATTTAATGGGTTTTATTGACAACAGATTTCCATAGTTAAAAAAAAAAAAAATTAGGCTCAAGGACAATTTTCTTATCTCAGCTTTTACAGAAGATACCATGATGAAAATCATATCTTTCACAAACATATTTAAAATAAAAAAGAAAAACAAACAAACAAAACAAACAAAACCAAGACCACTCATAGGATTTTTAGTCTCTTCAATGATACACTTGCAATTGTTGCAATTGCACAAAATAAATTGCAATGTATTAGAGGAGTAACCATTACTAAATAGAGGAGATCTTCTCTTTGTAAAATCAACCAAGTGGCCCAATATGCTTATTTTATGCTGTTAGGTTTATTATTAAAAGTAATAGCCATTATTATACTGCAGATAGTGGTTTACATTGTTCCTGGTTCAGGTTTGAAAACACTTATGCTCCAAGAAGAATGAAAAAATCTGTTGCTTTAGCATTTTTATGTGGTTTGCTTCTCTTCCAATGATGAAAAATTTGCATTTTATAAAAAAAAACCAACAACAACAACAAGAAAAAAAAAACCAAACCAAACCAACAAACAAACAAAAAAAACACCAAAAAACTACCAATGTAGTAAGTAGTAATTTCAGAAGCATTCTTTTCAGACTTTGCTCAAATCTTAGAGTATTTAATACATCCCTGAAAGGTATCAGTTTGGGTTATGCATTTTGGGTGCATAAACTTAAACAAGGCAAAGGGACATGAGACATGAGCAAGAATATTTAAGCATGATCTTAAGCACTGACAGAAACACAGGACTGTTTGTGAAGGGTGTACATGCAGAGACTAAAATGTTCTATCAAACATTCAATTTTGAGTAGGACTTTGGTTTTAGAGCAAAAACTTTTATTGCCAAAAATAGCAGAATGGGTGGCATCAGAACAGCTCATGATGTCTGGATGGTGTGTCTAAAATAGCATCAAAAATTGTCTCAAATTGGGCATTTGGGTTTTTTTCTGGATTTTAATTTGAACATTTTTCATTTGCAGCTGACACATATACATACAGAATTAATAGTAGAAAAAATGAAAAATATTTGTATCATAAGTAAAGCTAAAGGTGTGGGCCAAAGATTATTTATTTATTTAAAATAAATGTGCATCTATGTCTTTTATAATTAAGACTAGATAAAATTGAGCAGTATTAATTCAGTTACCTGAGAAATTCAAAGTTCTTAATGACATAGCAAAAAATAAATTTATTCCTTAGCTTTTGAAAACCCAAATATTTTACCTAGATGTAGTCATCCCTGTTACCTTTGGTATAACATATTTTCCCTTTCACAATGCCTCAATAATATGACGCATTTGTCCTTAGATATTATCCAGTCCTGTAATAATGATCTTCAGTGTAAGAACTGAAATTGGCACTGAAATGAGAGTAGTCAGAAAGTAAGAAAAAAAACCCAAATGAGACACCTGCACTCTTTAGCATTTACAGAGTACTATGGTTTTCCACAGGTCTTTCAAATTAGTTGAAATTACTTTTTGGCCATCTGTTTTTCCTTCCTGTCCATCCATTTGTAGTGCCTTCCCTCAAAAATATATCTGTCTTTTACCTTGGCTAAGCAAAAGCATTTTGATCCTGAGGAAATAAAACTAGTTTTTGCTTCTGGGCTGGAAAGGACCTACCCCATTTAACATCTGAAGTTCCTACTGTGGACTAATTATTTACAATTATATTAACAATCTCACACAGAAGAGCAAATAACAAGGTTTTTTTTTTTGTTTGTTTGTTTTGTTTTGTTGTGTGTTTTTGTTTGTTTGTTTGTTTATTTGTTTGTTTGTTTTTTCTTTCTTTGAAAGCTGGGTGATTTATGAATTAAAGGAACTTTTTGTGGGTTTACTTGGTTGAAGAAATAGAGAGTTTTGACCAGTGTCTGTGTCTTTGCAAAAGGCAGGAAAAGGGATGTACGACTTAGTAGAACATTTACTCTGCTTTTACCCTTCAATATCAAGTCCTTCCAAGCTTTCTTATTATAGTTTTATTAGTTTTATTGTTTTAAGAGAAAATTGAAGGGGGTAATAAAAGTAACTTCTGTGTGATGCTTCATATTTGTTACACTACTTTAACATTTAGCTGATGAGGCGCTATTTAAACTTGCTCAGTCACTTGGCTTGGACCTCAGATGCATAAAATTTAATTTTTAGTTCTGTGTCTACCACTGAGGGTCTTTTTTCACAGCCAGGCATTCTTTAGGTTTATTATCTTAATAAACAAGATGCATTTCAAATTAGTCTCAGCAATTTTTTACAGTGCAGGAGAAATGGAGGGGGGAGGACTTCATTTCAGTTTGATGTAATGTTTTGAGTCAACACAAAACATTTTTTCTCTGTTTTGCCAAAAGGAAAAATCAAGTTCAGCTGTGAATCAAGGCAAGCCAGAACCTCCCAACTGTTTTATTCTGGCTGTTACACTGAAAAGAATTCATTAATCCTTCAGAGATATGCTGTTATATACCACAGAGTGAGTGGTCATTTGTTTTTGTGCTTTTCTGGTTAGAGAAGGAGAGTGCATTTCTCCTTCATATCCTTTTTTAATCTCCTTCTTTTCTTTTCTTTTCTTTTCTTTTCTTTTCTTTTCTTTTCTTTTCTTTTCTTTTCTTTTCTTTTCTTTTCTTTTCTTTTCTTTTCTTTTCTTTTCTTTTCTTTTCTTTTCTTTTCTTTTCTNCCTTCCCTTCCCTTCCCTACCCTTCCCTTCCCAAACCTTCCCAAACCTTCCCAAACCTTCCCTTTCCATTTTTTTCCTTTCCTTTTTTTTCCTTTCCTTTTTTTCCCCCTTTTTTGTTTATGTGATCAGATTCCTGTTGATGCTTGCCAAAACCAGAGCCATTCCTTGGCAGTACCACATGACACTGGCAAAAGAGTTGTTATACATCCCACCCTTCAGTTCCCTATTCAACCTAAGTCAACAAAGGAAATGGTTTTTCAAGGTATTTGCAGTTGTAGTTCAGGGTTTCTGCTTCTCTGTGCTTGACATCCGTATGTTTATGCCTTTGAAAAAAGTGTGAGCTCACCAATGCCAAGGTTGTGCTGGGCATCTGACATGCACTGTGTAGCAGCATCACTCAAAATACTTCATTATGAAAGTGTTTTACAAGCCTAAGTTCCAGGGTATTATGTTTAAACCCAGTTTTTAGTTATTTCTGAGAATTTCTGAAGTTTCATAGTGCTGCCAAAATAAAAGCTAAAAAACCTCAAAAGTTTCTTTCCAAAATTAATTTTCTAGCCTCTGAGCAACACTTGCCATTTCAGATGGTGTGAAATGATTTTTAAGTCCACAATTCTAGGATTTTATACCACTTTTGCACAGGGGAAGCTGATGACATTGAAAGGGCAGCAGTGATGACATTTTGTGTCATATCCACAAAAACTGGACAGAAATCTAAGTAATGAATACTACTTTTTGAAATAGCAAACACGAAAGAGCTGAGTCACATTCTGCTTTCTGGAATGCCAGAGTGAAGTCAAGGAAGTCACACAGCCCCAGGAACACAGCCATGGCATACGTAACAGACCCAATTCATGATTCTTTATGATGAAGTTAGTATCCACAGGAAAATTCAGACTTAATTCTCCATCTCCACACAGCTTCGGATACCAATGGGAACGAACTGTTTGTCCTACCACAATTAGAAATGAAAACAATGTATTTGATGAGTAACCATGCAATTTGTGAAATTACTGGGGAATTAAGGCAAGCTTCACATTCATTTAGACTGCTCTCACTTTCTCACAAATTTCCCCTTGGCTTGCCTGATTTCATTTTCTGGAATGTGATGCAGGAACAAGGCAATCCAAAAACCAATAATTGAACAAAACATGAAGAAGAAGTAATCTTTTCCTTTTGTTAGTTGCAACTAAGAGATGCTACACTGTTATCTCCCCAGGAGGACAGCCTGGTGTGGCCAGCTGAAAGACAAGCTTTAATGACATTGTAGTTGTCAGAGATTTCTTTCCTTTTCATCTACTCTAGAGGTCAAACATTGTAGTTTACCAGCAATCTCAAAATTAGATAGGGAAATGCAAAGGGCTGGGAGTCTGAGATGGTGAATATGCTCTGCACTTATTTTGGAAAATAAAAAGACTTCTAAAAGGTATGCACTTAGATTAGATAAAAATATCCAATGCAGCAAAGCTTCAGAATCAGATTTCTATATATTCTTATTGTGGTGATTGTCCTTTAAATTTTATTTGTTTCTTTCTTGATTGGTCTTGTTTTGGCTTTGTTTGTTAGGTTTTTTGTTTGATTGGTTGGTTTTGATTTTGTTTTTGTTCTTTTCAACTCCTGACTTTCCAGAAAACAGCTCCACATGCATGCTTTGTTTCCACCACATTCAATGATTTTTCTGGATAACTATTTCCTCAGAGTTGTCCTTATTCTTGTGTCTGTGTTTGTTATTCCCTCCCATTTCCCAGGCTTCTTACTTCTGCAGAATTGTTGCTTTGTTGTCTAGTGAAACAACGCTGGAGCCTGATGGTTACCTGATGGAAAGGAAAACTTTGTGGGTCAGTTGGGACCCAGAGACAGCTTTTCAGTGGGATGAATCTGTCGTGAGTCTCACTTGAGGGGCCTGGAAATACCAACTGCATTCCCTGAACAGCAAAAAAAAAAAAAAAATCACAAACCCCCAAGAGTCAGAGCTTAATCATTTTAGACGTCAGGCATTGTTTCCTATCTCTTTTTAGATTTCTGCAGTCTTATCTTCTAGCACCACTTCATTTCAGCACCTGCATATATTGCAGTGAATTTTATTCATTCTAACAAGAAATTTAAAACACTGGATTTGACACACAGACACAGCAAGACTTCTTGTCACCTTCAAATGTCACCCATGCCTTTTTCCTTTATGGGAACATCAGATCAGGCACTGCTCATCTTCTCAGTCTCATGTGTTTGGCTTCCCCCAGTTGTACGTATCCGACATCCCATATCCCCGTCCCTCTCTGCAATCTGGTCCTACTTCACTCAAACCACCACACTCTCTGAACCCTTTCTCCTTTTTCTGAGGTTAGTGAGTGAGAGGACACACTTGTGACTAGGATCCTTTCAGGACATTGCAGCGAGGGAAAATGCTGCTTCTTAATATTTTCCTCCTCTATTCCTTCATGTGCCATTAGTTTAATGGTGAGAAAGGTGTAGGGATGTGAAAGCTTCCAGCTTCATCTCCAACATCAGAATATGAAGAAAACAAACTTGGTAACTCATTGCAATATTTTTTTTTCCCCAGTGGAGGCTGAAATCTTTGAGACCTCAGCTTTACGTGTTAGTACTATGTGGTTTCCAGCACAAGTTCCTAAGAGGAGGCAATGCTGTTTCTGCTGTTTCTCCACTGCGCGCCCAGGGAAAGCAAACTGATATTCACAAGCATGCTTTACCTGGTGCAAGGAAGTCAAGAGCAATCGTCTTGATGTGTATTTTGCTATTTTGCAGCTCACACTAAATTCTTCAAATATACTTCCCCCATCTAAAGACATGCCATGGCGCCCACTCATGAGACAGATGTGGAGATACAAGGTCCTCCAGGCATTACCAGTCTCTAGATCCCAGAAGGGGCCTAGAAGGAGAAGATTCTATCATCATACTATACCAATTCCATAAATAGGAGGCTTCACTTGATGCTGTTTTAAACCTGCCTCTTTTCCAGAGCAATCATTTTTGAGTAAAACAAAACCAAACCCGAAAGAGAGATCAGGGGAAAAAAAAAAAAAAAAAAAAAAAAAAAAAAAAGAGAAAAAGAAAAAAAAAGAAACATTATCTCAGTTTTTACTCAGCCTCTCCAGAGTCCTCAGGGAGCAGAAGAGCAAACAAGACTGTGTTCAGAATGTTCCCGTTCATGAGCTAGGCTAAAACAAATGCACCAAAGCAAATAAAAACACATTAGAAACAAACCCAAAAGCAAACCTATCCTCTGAAAACCAGGACACTGACTGGGGCTACAGGGCAGCAAGCAAAAGGCCAGGAAAGATATTCTTTTAAACCTACAGGCTGTACCTCTAAGCACAGATCATGAGAAATGGATGTCTGCAAGTGCTGCTCTGCTCTTGACAGGTACTGTGCTATTAAAAGCACGTGAATTTGGGTGTAGCAGCTGTCTTTAGGGGTCTAACTAACTCAGCAAAGAAAGACCACACAGCTCAGAGAGCTTGTGAGCTGTGGGCTGCATCCCATATGGAGTTCTATCAGAACTGCCTCCACAGGTTCAGGTCACCCAAGCAAAGAGCATGCCGGCAGTGTGAGGAGTCTGTACACCTGGTGCTGTATTTGGGTATCAGATGTTCATCTGAGGGTAAAGGGAACATGTTGACCTGTTACAGCTCCACACCTGTTATAGTCCCTCACAATAAGAATTGGGATGGAGGACACACATTCTATGAGGTGAAGAGCAAGAGGAAAGGGACTTTGACTCTCACCACTGGATTAATGTCATAAATTGAAAGAAAACAGCCTAAGTGGCTCCCTTGCAAAACCTGGGGCTGATTCAAAAATATTCTTCTTTATGCAGGGAGAGATAACCAAGAATGTTCATGTCTGAGTGTTTCAGTTTTTCACGTAATGGGCTTGCAGTGAGTTTGGTTCTCACCAGTCTATACTTAGTGCATCACCTGAGTTCTGAAGAGGCTACTACGTCATATTGGTAGTGGATGTGAAATGGCCATGGACATTTAAGAGAAGCTGACAGAGCTGTTTTTGACTTGCACTTGCTAAGGTTATTTCATAGCTAACATGGAGGAGGGAGGTGTGGGATTTGGCGCTCACAGTTTAGTCTCCACAGTCACAGCAGTTGCAATAAATCTTGAAGTAGCTTTCCTTCTGCTAGCTAATCTGCTTTCATTTCATTTTATGAAGTATCAGTGAGTTATAATTAATTTTGAGAAGTGTTTTGCCTTCCTCATAATCGTGGCATGTATGCAAATGCAGGAAATGGACTGCAGCAAGCAGTCCTCATGACCCACCTCCTTAATACGACACTGTTTGTTGTGGAAAAACAATTAACAAGGAGCAACGAAATCTGATTTCTTTAATCTGTGCTGTGATGAAAGCTCCCCTGATGTCTGCTTGTCTTTCTGGAAGCACTCAGTGCTGCCACTAATCCTTTGCATTCTTTAGAGAATGCTCATTGATTTAACTACGATCAAATGTAATTATGTTGTCCACAGGTATGTTTGTCATGCACTTACACTGACATACCTTTTAGGCCATGGCGTAATTTGTGCTGAATGTAGATGGATAACAAAGAATCATTTAAAGCTGTGTTTCTGCAGATTTCTGGGTGCCTTTCACCTTATTTTCTGCTGCACAGGTATTGGACTCACCAGAAGTGAGGTCAAAACAAACCACTGTCCAGGGGTCTTGCAGCCTCCATATGTCAACATAAATATGAACACAATTGCACTGAAGGGCTGAGGATTTGAAATTTTAATCTTAATTTGACTTCTTAGACCAAAACTAACCACTGATAAAATGTATCTGCCATTTACTTTCCATATGGATGTCAAAGTGGAATGACTTATAGA
This sequence comes from Formicarius rufipectus, assembly GCA_013399695.1. Lineage (NCBI taxonomy): Eukaryota > Metazoa > Chordata > Aves > Passeriformes > Formicariidae > Formicarius > Formicarius rufipectus. The sequence continues at coordinate 47,689 of VXAU01000228.1, forward strand.
ATCACTGAGTTGGAAAGGACCTTAAAGTTCACCTTGTTTCAATCCCCCTGCCATGGACAGTAATATCTTTCACTAGATCAGGATGCTCAAGGCCTCATCCAGCCTGGTTTTGGACACTTCCAGGGATGGGGCAGCCACAACTTCTCTGGGCAACCTGTGCCAGGGCCTCACTGACCTCATACTAAAGAGATTCTTCCTAACATCTAATCTAAACCTGTCTTTTTTCTGCTTAAAACCATTTAACCATATCCAAACACTATCTGCCTGATAAAACATCCCTCTCAGTCGTTTTTGTAAGCCATTTTCAGGTACTGGAAGATGCTATAAGTTCTCCCCAAAGCTTCTCTTCTGCAGGCAGAACAACCCCAGCCATCTCAGCTTGTCTTGATAAGAGAAGGGCTCCAGCTCTCTGAGTGTCTCCTTGGCCTTCTGTGGACCCACTCAGAGAGGTCCACATCTTCCCTGTGCTGGGGAATCCAGAACTGGATAAAGCACCCCAGGTGGGGTCTCATCAGGGAATCTGATGAGGGGGAGAATCCCCTCCTCAACCTGGCCATTCTTCTCTGGATGTAGCCCAGGATGCAACTGACTTCCTGGGTTTCCAGCACACACTGCTGGCTGATGTTCCAACTTTACCTTCACCAAAACTCCTAAGTCATTCTCCACAGGACAGCTCTTTATGAATTCTTCTCCCAGTCCCTACTTGTGTCTGGGATTTTTCTGACCCTGGTGCAACACCCTGAACTTGGACTTGTTGAACTTCCTGAGGTTCTCATTCACTACTTCTATCTGCTGCTTTCACTCCAGCAGCCCATACATAATCTACTTTAGCTTACATCTCCTGGCACTAGTAAAGAAAACCCCTCCCACTTTGTGTGCACACACACACAGACAGACACATATAGAAAATAGTATTTATACCTCCAGCTTTATGTAACCACATAAAGAATAAATCTTGAGAGACACCTTAATGTAAGAGTGAGAAAAATATATCCTTTTTCTTTCTAAATAAAGTGAAAAAGATACCTAGGATTTCAGAAGAGGTTGGAAGACAGCTGTAACCCAGCACTATCTCTTTGGAAAGAAGGCTAGGAAGTATCTGCCCCTAGAACACTGAGAAACAGCAGCCAGTCTTACTGGCTGAGGTGAGTTCACAGCAACCTTCCCACATGTGGTGGTGCAATTACTTCACCATCAGCAAGTCAGGAACAGATGGAATTGAATTCCACTGTCTTGGTAAGAGTAGAGTCTGGTCCTCTGGGAGGGCCTATATCAAAATCAGAATTTGTCTCTGAGGAACCTGTCACCCAAAGAAAGATTCTGCTACTTTTGCTTGCCTGACACCCCAAACAGTGGTATTGGATTTCTCTGGGGCTATTTTGCACACCTGCAAAAGACAGCTCTGCCTATCTGGAGGACTTGAAATAATCTCTCCACTCAGACACTATACACAGTGAACACCTGCAATGTTGAAACCAAAGCCAGAGATTCAGGATGCCCTGCAAGGAACATCCAAGGAGGAGTTGTGTCTCCTTCTCTTTCACCTGATAGCTGCAGAACAATTTTTCTGTGCTTCTTGGGGTGAATCAATCACTGTGTTCAATGACTGACACATCCAGAGGGGAAATCCTACTGCACCAGTGGTCATGTGAAGACACCTCATTACAGAAAGTCTCCTGCCCAGTGCCTTGGACTAAGGATGACTACCTGGGGTAAAATAATTTTACAAATCTAATTGCACATTTTTATGTATCACAGCAGGCTCCACATGAATGTTGCAGCTCTAAAACCTGCTCAGGTAATCTTTTGTAAAAACAGAAAGGGTACTGCCTGTCAGATGAAGACCCTCCAGTTTGAAACTGAAATCTATTTTTATGAATCTGAGTCTTTGTGAATCTTCCAAATACTCCTTGAGAGGTCATGATGTGTATTTTCAAGGCAACTGAAGCATGATTATTTGTTTGTGGTATGATATACCTGTAACACAGGTAAATAAATTATTTTAATAACTGGCCTAGCTACTTCTCTGTACATTAAAGGAAGGAGAAAATTTATGTCTATAATGAAGTCCATAGTCATAAAGATAGCTGTGACTATTTACATGTGGACATAACAGTCTGCTTGTTAACATGCACTCATCCTACGCTGTTTGTTCTGCCACAAATGCCTCCTTCCCACACTGAGATGTCATTTCAGTAGGGTCAAAAGATGGCAAATGATATGTTAAACCCAAGTATCCTGAATCCTCATAGTCTACTAACCTGTCTTCCTTAGTAACACAGTAGAAACTAACAAAAAAATGATACAAATTATTCTGATATTTCAGTCCCTCTAACAGCATCTTCTCAAAACCACTGGCCTGTCCAGCTGCCACTGACACAAATTATTCAAGTTTTTCTAATTGCCTTTTAGATTTTACATCAGTCCCTCCCCCATGCAGCCTTTTCAAAATGCTTTAAAGTAATATTTTGCAAAAATGGGAACCATCTGACTTTCTCTGTGTGGGCAGTAGAAGTTACAGGGATAGTGTATGTGGTCAACAAAAGAGTAGACATGAAGGAAGAGGAACGTGTGTACATGGACACAAACAATTACAGGAAAGAGGAGTGAGAAGGACTGTGTTGGTGTTGTTGTCTGGCCAAGAAGAACCAGGGGGATGCAGGCACAATTTAAGTAGCAGTGGGTCACGTTGCTTGGGAAGCCCTCCTGAAATTCCTAGCCGTGTAGTCTTCTGGTGCCTTCATAATTAACTTGGGGAACAAAGACTGCTGGGACACACACAAGTCACAACATCTCTGAGCAACCCATAATTTGCAACATTATAATAGTAATGCAACTTTGTGATGAAAAACTTTTTAGACCCACTGGTAAGAACTGATTCATTACTGAAGTCAGACATTTTTATTAAAGGCTAGATCAGGAGAAAATGTGTAGGTCACTGCTGCACTCAGGAGAGGTAGGAAATGAAACTGTGCTTTAGTGCAATGTGATTGTTAGGTTACTGTCTAAAGCCTTGAGTTCAGCAAGAAAACAACCAAATTATTTGCTCTTTGCTGTTGTTAAGTTTAGGCTTCTGTTGGGAGTCATTTACTCTCCACATAGAACTCAAAAGGTTAGAGAAGGGAGCAAGTTTTCAGAAGGGCCTGCAGCTGAAAATTGACCTAACTTCACTAATCCTGCTTGAAACATGCCAATTTGCACCGGCTAAATATCTAAGCTTTACACAGAAAAGAAGAAAACTAAGACAAAGTGTTCATTTTTTCAGAGCTGCAGCTCAGCCATGTAGTCTGGTGCCACTGCAGGTCCTGTGAGCTATCCCACGAAGATTTCCAATTCTGAAGGCTTCAACCAAAGTTTTACAGCACTGGACTTTCACAAAGGTGTAAAGAAAAATTAAATTCACCCAGTAGAAATAAAAGAAAAGGCTATAGAGCCACATTACTTGTAAAATTGTTCGGGGGCCCACAGCTTTCAGAAAGAAACACGTCTGTAAGATCAGATCTGTACCTCATTTGGTTCCCATGTCGCCTGAGGATGCAGAGAATTACAAAGCTTGGTGTTTCATTAAAAGATTAGCGGCAGCAGCAGCTTGTTGCACTGGAGACCAAATGAAAACTGAAGCTCCGTGGCCTTGAGATAAGAGCACAATTTTCTGGGGTGCCACAGGCACTTGGGCTCAGTGGCACCTTCTGTCAGGAGAGAGTTATTGCTTTGGAACACACTTTTGGAGCATTCTGGTGGCGCCACAGTGGTTTAGAACTGCTTGAATTTGCCATTCTTGTTACACTGGTGAGCACAGAGCTCTCTGTGCCTCAGCAGAGGAGGAGACTCCAGAGGATGTGGAGCCACGGGAAGATGAGCCATGTTGAGAAGCTGGTTCGGTGTGAGTTGTCCTTCCAGTTGGCACAGGATGAAACAGCCCCTGTAGCCATTCTGGTTTGCATGGAGAGGTGGCTCTGAGCCAGGTGCTGGATCTCAGGAGGCCTGAACTCAACAAGTTGCATATCGAGCCTGTAGTGCTGAAGAGCAAAGCAAAGAAAGGGTTCTTATCCACTCTTAATGCAGAATATTAGGCCATAAAATGAGCTCTGTATAACACTTTGTTAAAACAGAATACCTGAGGGATTATAAATCGTTTGCCTTGAAGTGCAGCATGTTGGCGTGGAGAGAAAATGCTATTGTGGATGAGTTATTTCATTGCATGACAATTGAAATAAATGTTGTGGAAGCATTTACACATGTTTCTTTGGATGTTACCATCCCCTTTACTTTGATAAGACACAGGCAAAATAGCTTTCATAACTTTAAAAATCCCTTTTCACTCGTATTTTATATAAGCCCTGTAAAACTGAAAGTACAATATGTTTGCTCACTGCAATCAATCTCTCTTATGCATGGTTACTGCCAGAAATACACAGAAACACCTGGTTTTCTATTCTGGGTTCTCAGTCAGGATAATATCTTGCCACCATTTTCTATCAGCTTAGTATTTTATGTAAAACGCACACACGTTTGCGTAAATAAATACATGAAATTGACTGAAATTCAGTATCGGTTTGGAATACAATAAGAATGCATAAGATACATTTTTTGTTTACCTCTGTGATGCTTTACTGCAAGAAACAATATACATCAAAAAAGACTCTTAGGAGTTCAACCATTACCAGAATTAGTAAATGCATTTGGTCCAGGCTTTCAGGAACTGCCTCATACACTACTTTGTTTACTGATTAAGCTGAATTTTATAAATGCTATTGATGAATGGCAGAATATGGCTCAGAAATGAGCTGGAATCCTTTCTCCTTCTGACTGGGCTGATTTGAAATTTATCTCAAAGAATTTAACTATGCTATAAATAGAACTAGTCAAACTTCTTTTGAATAGTTCCTCTGATGGGAGACAGCATTTTTTTACAGAAAAGATTTTCATAAATATATTTACATTTTTTTCAAATGAAGATAGGGAGTGATTTGGTTAGCAAAAAATATGTTGGAAGAAAAAATGAAAACATACTTGCTTTCATCTCCATTCCTCATGCTGAAGAGATGATCCTCTCCCACCTAATTCTAATCAAACTATGAAACGCAGCTAGAGCCTCCAGGCTCCAGTTCATTCCCAAAGCCCTTCAAAAATTAGATACACCAAGAAGACCTTTCCTTCTTGTCCTCCTCTCCTACCAGTGCACACAATTTGGAACAAAATGTATCGCTATTTCTGTTTCTACCCAAAAGTCAACTAATATTTTTCATACAGAAGATTATTCTGCTGGGAAAATTATCTTCTGAGAGAAGATAAAGTTTAATGGGATATAACCAAATCCAGTTCTTCAGCATTGTTGGTCTATGACTTCCCAGGAAACCAGAAGCCCCTTCTCCGCAGCTCAGATACACAGTGCTCATCCTTCAGTAACACGTTTTTCAGCTTTCGGACTCCCAGGATGATACAAAAAATATCATTCAGTATTACAGGACTGATTTTTCCTTTTAATTCTTCTGATAAGAAAAGATGATATAGTCAGTATCCTTCTTCAATATGTTATTTTACACTGTTTGGAAATTTGTCTTTTCTCCAACACTGAGCTCAAGACAACAAACTCACATAGGCATGAGGAATCTGGATCACCCAGAAAATTAAAGTGAAAAAAACCCAACCAAAAGAAAACAAAAACTAGCTTCAGATGTATTCTGAGCATAAAAGCAATCTGTAAATTTAAAGATCAAAGAATCTGACTTATGAACAATTGAGCTTTAAAAAACAGACTGTACAGGTAAAAAAATAACCTTATTATAAAATTCTTCTGCAATTAAACATAAGAAAGTAAATAAAGGGTAATTTCAAGACTGCCAAAATGCCAAAATTCTCAGCAGGTTATAGATCATAATTTTTCTTTAGTTACTCTCAACATTCTACTTGAAAAAACAGATGTTAAAAACATTATGATACCTCAAGTACTGTTTGTTTGAGAGAAGCAAAATGTGCTCACTATGTTTGACTTCTATTTGGAAGTACAAGTGCTCTCTGAGAACTGGAAAACTAAATGTTCTTAAACCATGCCTGCAAAGCCCATACATGTCAAATATCATGCAATACATAGTGAGAGAGAAAGGTTTCTTTAACCTTAGACGTTTGGTGGCGCTTGGAAATTACATAGCAAACCCAACTTCTAAACTGACTTAATACCTTGTCTGAACACAGTGAAGTCAATGTGGAAGGGAAGTACCTCCTTGCTGCCAGTAATTTATCTGGTAATTAAGCCTTTTGTTTTCTTCTGTGAAAAGAACATTCAAGCCAACTTCAACTTTAATACATACATTAATCATTATGAGCTCATTCAAAGATGAGATTTACTTGGTGCTGGATTGGTGAGCTATTCATTTCAGCAGTTTTCCATCCTTCTTCAGATATTCCTGATGTTAACTGGCCATTTCTGTTTCCTTGATATTTCTGTTTCCATACTCTATCTAGAGAGCTAGGCTTTCACAAAGAGGAGTAGGAAGATCAGACACATTCTTAGAAGAAGAGGTGTCTGTACAAAGTGTGAAAGAGGTTGCCTGCGCATTCTCATGAAAACAACAATGGACATAGACAACCAACCCTGTAAAAAACAGGTTTCCTTCAAATCTGCTTCTGATAGAAAGCTCCTTTGGTTTGGTTTAGTTCGATTTGGTTGTTGAAGAGCTCCAACACAATGCCATAGTCTTGTGAATCTGCTACAGATCAATGTCACTTTCCATGGGATGCACTCTGTATATAGATTTTATCCCCTTTGATGCATATATTCCTTTTTAGGAGGGAAGATCATGCTGCATCATGGCAATTATGGAGCATGACGGGATCTATAGTTCAGCCAGAGAAGAGAAAAAAGACAAAAGAAGAAGGGGAAGAGAAAGAGAAAAGAAGAAGGGGAAGAGGAAGGGGAAGGGGAAGGGAAAGGGAAAGTTTGGGAAGGGAAGCTGGGAGGACAGAGCATCCCAGCCATAAATTCCATGAGGCATTCTAATGTAAACTTCCAAGAAGCAATTGACTTGGCTGCCAAAATAATTTGCCCCTAGACTGAAATATAATAAAAATGATATTTTCTTCTAAAAACTGATGTCATCATTAAGGAAAAAGCCCTATTTTATTTTTTTTTTTTCAATTTGCATTTTTCTTTGCTCAAAGAGCATTAAAAAATAGTGTTCCATGAAGAGTAGTTTTTTTTTTTTATTTTTTTATTTCAGTGTCCAAAATAAAAAAGAACAGAAAACCAAAGATCAGCTTGATCCAAATTAGGGGGAAAAAAAATCCTTCAAATGAATACCTGCCAAAAACATTCTTTACCTAATAAACATTTTGTTGAATTCCAGGAAACAAAAAATTACATCTGGCAAATCTAGCCTCACTTTCTTCAAAGTTAAAAACCCCACTTTATTTCATATAATGAAACTTTCCTGTAACCATGAAGAGTTTTATCACGAAATTACCAAAGAAAACATTTTGATCTTTCCGATGAATCTTCCTCCCACTCACAAAAACCCTTCTTAGCTCCATCCAATATTGTAAAGGTTACTACTTGGAAATTACAGTTTTGGAGAATAAGAGAGATGGTATGGAAAAGAATGAGGGACAAGGTAATTAGTAATAGAAATATTTACATATTGTACAGTATCTTTTGAACCCACCCAGTCATATTTTGCACTGCCCATGAGTGCTACTTAAGTGAAAATGAACAATAAGTTGTTTCTCCAAAATCTCTTGAAGTCAATCTAAAGACTCCAAATTACTTCACTAAGTGCTGGATCAGGCACTTTGGCATCTGCAGTTGGATAGATTTGTTGCTCTTTTTGCCAGTTCTGACAAAAGCTATTTGAATTGAATGTTGTACATCCAAATGGACAGCAAATAACTGATCAGAAGAAAAATAAAGGATATGTTTTCATTTAAATTGTATTGCTTAGATCATCTCTGCAGATTTATATTATTCTTCATTTTGCCAAGTTGGCATTTATATTCGTTCAAATAAGTGAGTGCATCCACTTGAAAGTTCTGAAAGAATCAGAAACAGATTGAGTTTTTTAAATATTTAGAAATTTGCAAATCCAAAGACGTCACCAGCTACCCAATCTCTCTCTACTTTTTCTCTCTTTATTTCCTGTAACACTGTCATGATGACAAACATGATTCTACCACAGTCCCTGCTGAAGCACAGAACAAGATCATGGGACTGAACCATAACAGAGAAAACAGCTCCACTTACCCACTCTCCAAAGCACCATTAGCAGTTTGTTAATAGAATAAAAGTTACTACTTTTGCTTATATTAAACATATTAGGTCCTTTCATTTCAAGGGCTGCAGTTTTTGCAGTGAAAAAAACCTCATTGATGTTGGGTGTGAACAGGGAAGCCAAAATTTGTACTTCACCCCAGTCTGTGGGTATGTTAAACTGCACCACTTGTGATCACACTAAGGATGCACATGCTGTCAATCAAAGCCAGAAACATTCTGAGAAATGTCACTGCTCCATTTCAGCACTCTGGGCTTGTTTCCCATCTTCTCACAGAGCTGATCTGAAGAGCCAAGTGGGAGATGTGGAAGTTTTAAGTAAACTCCCAGAAATTAAAAAAGAAACCAAACAAGCCACCAAACCAAGCACGAGGTTTACTATCTGGAGCCATCTGGGCCACCTGTACAGCTTTGCTCAGGAATGTGTGTAGGCTTCTTGTTAGGCAAGGGGTTGGCCTTGACAGGTCTATGAACTCTGCATGATCACAGACCTTGAATTTTTAGCATTAGTAATGAAGTAATCTGCTATAAAGCATGAGCAAGTAGATTTTTTTCTTTTGGGATTTTGGTGGGTGGGTTGCATTGGAAGTTCTGGAAATTGGTGATCATTTTTCCTTGTCTTTTTCACCTTAAATCTTCTCACCTTAGTTTTACTAATTTAGCAGCTGCTGAAGACCTAGCATACGCCCATGAGCAAGTGGTGTCGCTGGTGGAGGGCATCACACAGAAGGAGGACTTCTGCTGTTGTACACTCAAAAAGACCACAAAGGAGAAGTTTTCAAAACATTTAGTAATAGTGGCCTCATTTTCTTCCCTGCATTCATTTGAAAGGGATTTAGACAGCACTAAAATCTATCCAATGTTTTTGGAAATATCTGGACAACAAAGGCAGAACTGCAAGCTGACCCACAGAACAAACATAGGGTCAGTTCCCACCATGGCAGAAAGCTGCTGAACAATTTGCTCCTACTGGCTGACCTTTGTGTGCTCCCAAAACACAACCCCTCTGGTCCACAGATCCTCCTTCCCTCTCCCAAGGTCTCTTTGTTAGACTTCATACCTTGGAGCATTAAATGAGTGGGCTCCAAGGCACTTGAGTCCCGACTTGCCTTCTGTAGAACTCTCCCAGCACGGCTGTTTATGGACTCAGAGCCTCATCACCATCTGCCTCGCGCCTCCCCGTGGGCTGGTGCAATGACCATGCATAACACTTGGACTGGGAACAGAATCTGGGACTGATGGGATGGCCTGAGAAAGCAGCTCAGGCTTGGATTCCAACCAGAAGGTGGAGCCTTGCTAGCACCCAAAAGGAGAAATCACAGCCAAATTGTGCTCCTCCCAGCTAGAGAGAAAGTGGGGAAGCAGTTGGCTCTCTGGCTTCCAAGTTTTCCCTGGCTGCATCAGAAAGAGAAGAGCTCAAATTCACAGTACCCACAGTTAGAATGCTAGCTCCAAAGTGAAGCTGTAGCCCTCTCGTGTCACACTGTGAGACCTGGCTTTGCATCTCTGCCAGAAGAATGTCAGTTTTCCCTCAACACTGTGCTGCCCCAGAGTTTCCCAGCAAGGAACACCTACATCCATGGTAGCACCTGCTAGGACAGGAAAATGCTCTTAATCACAGGCTCTGGGGGCTGGCACTAAGTCATCCAAGGAAAGAGAAGGAAAGAGCATGTCAGAAAACCAGCATGCACTGGGAGAAAAACAGACTTAGGCAGGATTAGGGGGCAGGTTTAGCAGGAGGGTTGGTGAATCACTGTAGGATTTCCATGCCAGAACATGTTTAAACATTAGATAAATATTGCCTGTAGTGCATACACTGGTTACTGTTCAGTGCAGTGGAGTGGGAAAGCAGCAACTTCACAGCACCAATGAAAAGACAGTCACCAGTGAGCAGATTCTGTCTCCCTTTCCCCTGCCATGCAAGGAACCTTGCACCAAGGATGCTGGTTGCCCCCTGGAACCTGAGGCAGCACCATGGGGCTGAGTTAGTGAAAGCTGAGCCCTGCTGTCGTGGCACAGGGAACAGAGTTCCCACTCAGAGATGATAAAACTGCAGAACTGTAGCAGAGGAAGTTCACTCAGAACTGGATTCATATTGCACTTTCTGCCCCCCCCTTTCTTTTTTTTTTTCCTCAGCTTTGTAGGCTGGGGGGGAGGGAAGGTAGGGCAGAGGGAAGGGGAGGTCAAGGAAGATCCCAGCATTGGTGAGTCACCAGAGCCTGATACTTGTTTAGCAAAGAGCATGAATCTAATTATTGCAGAGGCAATAGCTGCTGTGAAACAGCATGAGACAGCATGCTTTTCATCAAGCTCAGCAGGGTGAACAGTAAAAGCTCAATGTGGGAATTCAGTTATACACTGACCTGCTCCAGTCCTGTTGCTTCATGCTGTAGAGGAGGAGAAGAAGCATAGTCTGGCACCCATGGGAGAGTTAGATGTGTTCATGTCTTTTTGTTCATCTGCTTCCCCAAATCCTGACAGGCTGTGGTGTCAGGCCTCAAAAAAGACTGCTCATAATCCAGTCCATTTTAATAACCACGAATTAAGCTACTCCTCTTGTATTTTGACCTGACTTGCTCATCATCCAGTTGTTCTTGTCCTCAAAGCAGATGCCATCAATCAATGCCAGCACTGTTTCATGATGGGCCTGCTGCTCTAGAGCATCTCCTGGGGCTGGCAGGCTGGCACTGCCGGGAGCCATGTGGGAGACACAGGAACACCATTGGAAAAGCTTTGGAGGCCCACAGGTATACAAACTGCACAGATATATGAATCCACAAGAAATAGAAACACTGTGTTCTGTCAGCGCTGGTTAACACTGTTGCCTAGAGCCTAGTTTTCAAATAAACAGAGTATTTGTTTTCCTAGCTGCAAGTGTAAAGTGAGCCACAGAGAATCAAGCATAAGTTTCTCTTTCTTGATGGGTCGCAGAAAAAATCTGTGCTCTTTCTGAGCTTGGCAGCAGATGCTGACATGGTGACTATCATACACAGAAGGTCAACACACAACCTCCCCAAGAGGAAACAGGAGAAAACCATCCTACCTCCCTTCTGCTTCTCTCACATGTGTCTACAGGACCAAATAGGCTTCCAGCTCTCAAGAATGCCTGTGTCAGCATCCTTCTTTAAATTATGAGCACCACCACCTCTCTGGTTAATGCCAAGACCTGTCAACTTTACAAATAAAACTGCTCTGTGAAAGAGCCTGCAGTTGTTTTACTTATTTGCCTGGTGTGGCAGGATTTCCCTTCCCATTTACAAAGTTTCTCCTAAGCAGGTATTCAAGGTCCTGCCCCACTGAAATTCCTCTGCTCTCTGCATTTTTTACAGTTTCAGACCTCAAGATACATCTCAAAAATTAAGGAAAATTACATTTGAGAGGGAACATTTTGATACACGATGGATTTTGCACAAGTACACTTAGACACTTCTCTGTAATTGTGTCCCATATCCTCGGCAGTAAGATCCAGAAATAGGTCCTTTTGATCCTTGTATGTTGTTCACAGGTAACTCAGAGAAGCATTTCCTGAGGCTCTTCCTAAGTTAACTAAGCCTAGGTTAACTAGATTAACCTGCCCTTGACAATTCTTTTCAAACTGAAACAACTCCAGATGTTCAAACTAAGCACAGCGTTTATTATGAGTGTGATCCAAGGACTGATGCTTTCAAAATGCTTTAAGGTTTGTATTAGTACTCAATAAAGAACTACCCCCAAAAAAAAAGAAAAAAATCAGTCTTCAGCTTCTTAAAGACTAGCACTATACATTAGGATGTGTGCACACACTGCATGCAGACATTAAAATTTTTAGCAAGCTCAGAAGAGATCCCAGAGATCACTTTGCCTTGCCAAGAGCCACGCCCAGCTATTTCTGATTGAGGTGAGGGCTTCTATGTGAGCTATACTATCTTATTTTTAAAGATACTGATCTTGATTTAGAGATTGGAGAATTCCCCATGCCCTCAAGGTAAGCTATTCTAATAGTTAATTATGTTTAAGGAAAAAAAAAAAAAGGAAAAGATAAACGAAAGAAAAACCAACAAAAAACCACACATACAAAATCAAACCAAACTAATCCAGCCCCTTTATTACTTATCTAAATCTGGCTAGCTTCAGCTTCCAATTGTTGCCTTTCATTCTGCCATTTAAAGGTTTAGGACCATTTTGGGTCTGAAATCTCTTCCCCATGTACTTGCATGTTATAATTACGTCAGCTCTTAATGTTTCTGGATGAAGTAAGTAGATTTAGCTTCTTAAAGTTTCTCACTGTAAGACAGATTGTTCCCAGCCTCAAATACTTCCAGAAACACTTTTCTCAGGCTTTCCAAAATCCATGGAGGCTGTGGACTGCAGGATTAAAAACAATATTCTTGTGCCACTATTATTTTGTCGTCCTATTTCCACCTCTTCATGCCTATTGGTTGCAATAGGCCATATGTAAAGACCATGTTTGTTGCCTTGATTACACACTCACTCTGGGAACATGTGTTCAATGTATGTTACCCACCACACTTCAGCACTTTTTGAGGTCAATCAGTTCCAGATTTCACAGTCCATGTTGAAATTCTGCATATCACCCTTTTGTTTAATTTTTTGGTCTTGCATTTGTCTGTATGGAAATACAGATAAATATAAAGATACATCAATATTTACCAAGTATTGTCACATTCTTTGTGCTAGGGAAGGTCAAAAATTTTGCCAGGCTAATAAAAATAAACTGATTTGGACAACATATGAGAAAAAAGCATTAATCTTGATTCTTTCTATTTTCTTACAACAGGATTGAGTCCTAAATTGAGGACATTTGTGAGCATGAGAATGTGTGCTTGAAAAATTGTAATCCAATTTTAATGGAAGTATTTGGAATCTCTAAACCTCTTTTTAGCTTTTCTCTGAAGTTAATATCTAGAGTCATTGATAGTGACAGAGTTCTAGCACACATTATCATTGCCTTTCCTCATATTGCTGGTTTTGGATTGAAGACTGAACTCATCCCTAGCACAGCTTCAAAAGACACTATAACTCCTCTGCCAGATGGAATTATCCTAAAAAATGGTAGCAGGAGAATGTTTTAATCACAAAAATCATCACTACTTGTCATCCAGTGCCCCTGGCCTTCAGAGGGACAGCACCTCTAGCGATTTCAGAGATTTTACCTCAAGAGCTCCCCTGACTTCAAGATTTTAGTACTTTCTCTCCCAAATGGTGTCAGCAGAAGAGATTTGAAGCCTCAGATTTAGGACACATGAGGATGTGGATACTCTGTGTCCCTCAGGTGAAAACAAAGCTAAATTGGATCATTCTGTTTAATTGCAGTTAGTTTTTCATTTCAAAGCCTCAGTGTCCACGGAGTCTTATAATTGAAATTGCTTCTCCAAAATAAGACCACAGGAGCTGATGAAGGCAGACAGCACATGAACAGCTCCTGAACAGCTTTCCTGCTTTGTAGTGCCCAGGGTTTTCCATCCCAGAATTCCCATGCCAAAGATCCCTCAAAGAAGAGGGAGAAACACCTGCTACACTGTTCTCAAACTGCAGCATCCACTCTCTCGGGGATGCAAAATAATGTTATCCTGTCTGAGGTTCGAGGAGACTGGCTGTCTGAACAGAGATCATTACAGGAATCTGGAAACACAGGAATAAATGACTTGCAAAAAATCAGCAAGAACAGTGGACCATAGTAGAGCACTTCCTCACTTTAGTCAAAATATGGTGAGTTCTGAGTCGCAATAGCACTTTTACTGACTTTTCTTATTAAAATAATTCTTCTGAAGTAAGGAAAGACTTGCTGGGTTTCTGTCTTGGAAACCAGAGCAGTTGCAATCCCCATGTAGCTCTATCTCTAAGATGACCATATGAAAAATGACTGAATAATAATCAATATAGCCTTTCTTCACTGAGTTACTTTTTAGAAAATATCAATGTCAATTAGAAAATATCACACATATCAAAGCAAGAAGAAACTTGCAGCACAAAACTTTTAGAAATAAATGGTATAACATCCTTGTAAACGTGTGTTACATGCACCTCAATTTGGCAAGAAACCTGAGAGGGAAACTTCCCTGTGCTTGGGAGACCTCTGCATCTGGGTACCTGGGATAATCCAAGCTTGTAGCACACTGCCTGTCACTCAAGCTACATTAAAGAAGACTGTTTCTCTCTCCTGTTGGTCTGTATGTTTTTTCATATCCCTGCTGTGGTCTGTATTTATGTTTCCACAAGTCAGAGAGTATAAATGTGCAATGTAGGGCACCTCCCTGTTTGGACCCAATTTTTTTGTTGTGCACAGAACAGGGTCTGTGTCAGAATTAGAAAGCCAGCTGCTGAAGTTCTTCAGTTCATGGCATGCATTTTCTCACATGTAGATATAGTTTGTCACAGAGAAGTGAGTAATAAATTAAGATAACCTTTAAAAAATGTTCGCAAATATTTGATTATTTAAACAATATCTTGGGTGAGGAGCACTTTCAAATACCTCACTGGGTCTAGATCATCTGTAAAACCTTGAAGCAAAAGGCTACCTGGGAAATTAAAATAATGAAAGAACTGCAGGTGGATAAAACAAAGTAAGTTTTTCTTTGCCAAGAGAAAGAAAAGAGAATAATGGAAAATTAGCCACATAAGCACACTTAAATTAGAATTGATAATGATTTAAAATACATTTTGTTGGACTTTACTATGCAAAGCAAACATTAAGTTGTATATTGATATAGGTTTTTCGAGTGTGCATGTGTCTTCATATTGTCATGTGTATGTGTGCAGGTGCACAGGCAAAAACACCTTTCTTTCAAATATGTTTCATAAACTTGAATCATGGTATAGCTTTATGGTTTCCTTTTGTGTTGATTAAAAAAGGAATTTTCTTTTCAGACATGGAATATTGAAACATTCCAGACCTTCAAGACTGTATCTTCAGCCTCAATAAATACACATGGTATCTCTAACACCATTTGTGAGACATTGGATAAAACAGCTACTTAAAAATAGTCACCTTGAAGTGAAAATTAAAATTGGGGTATAAAATGTGAAACTGGTGAGGAAGGAACTGAAAATCAAGCTTACCTCTGTTCAAATATTTATAAAATCAGAAGTAATAAATTATATCCTCTCTCTCTAATGTAATTTAAGCAAGAAAAAAATCCCATGAAATAATGGCTTCAAGAGTGTTTATAAACACTGATGTGCTTAGGAAGAAAAGCTACTTTTTTCAAAGCAATCTATTTTGAAATTGCATCCTCAAATCACACTGGAGAGGTGAACTGTGATTCTGTATGGAAGATCAGTTTCTTCATTGTGACCTAAACCAGAAGGACCCTTGCAGGTCCATTTGGATAGTGCACCTGGAGCAGAAGTGTTTCACTATTGTTCTGATAAAGATGGAGAGATTTTTACTGCTGTAATGCCTTCTGACTCAGTGGTTTATATCCTGCCTAACCTAAACCATCATCCCCTTAAAAGAAGGATAAGAAGGTGTTAAATATTTGTTTGTTTCTTTGTTTCGGGGTGAGTAAAATGGAGAATATTCATGCATTGAGCAAAAAGGACAAACCACACCAGAATTAACTCAACTAACTCACCAAAGTCAGAGGCAGAACTGGAAACATACTCTGGACCTTCCAGTGCACTAGTCCACTTTGTCAAATGAACCAATGACACCACACTTATTGGCACCGAGTATTTTCTCTTTATCCACCATTCAGCTGTAGGCATATCTGGTGTCCTCCAAAACACATTTCTCTAAGGTACAAAGCTAAATAACTAGGCCTGACAGAGATTCTATGAATGTTATACATTTTACAGTGCTATGTGTTCTTTTGCACATTCTGAGTGAAAAAGAATAATGTATTAAGACTAAACACACGCTCATCCACATCCAATATTCTTAATGGGTGCATTTGCATTATGGTTAATTTAGTTTGGCTGTACTCACTCTTCACACTTTCATCTTGTTTCAGCAATTTCTCTTTATGATTCTTTGTCATAAAAAAGCACAATGTCCTACAGCCCAGTTTGATTCAGTAGAATAGCAGGTGGCCCTCCTATCCCAATAATGTAAAACACTACACTGCCTGAATAGCTTTCTGTTTCCTCAGAACATTTGAGAGCTTCGTTAGCAACTCAAGGCAGAAAATAAATAAGTTAAGTCCAGACTGTATGCAGACATCTCAGTGTGGCGGTTACCCATGTACAATGCTAATAACCATGGCAAATGTTGAAAGGTCATTGGCAACCTTTTATGCTGACAGAAGACAAGACAGAAAGCATAAAACCTGCCACCACCCAGGCCATACAGAAATACCCTGGTTTCCTACTATCACCTCTTATCAAATAAAGTTTGCCTCTAACTTGGGTGGGAATGAAGGCAGCCCACTGATTTGCTCCTGATAAAGTAACCATAGCCCCAGTGCACCTCTTTGATGGGACAAGAATGAGAAAAAGTCTTGGAAAAAAGCATTAGCCACTGAACTCAACTTAATTGTATTTAAAGATGTGGTTTCAACATGTTTATGTAAACAGAAATCTGACTTAAAGCAAGAGGATGGGTCTTGCTCAGGTATGAAGATTAGGCATGCCATGAGCATCAGAAGGAAGATGGCACCACTTGTGTTTGAGGAAGAGCTGGTTGTGCACATGATCCTTGAGATAAAATTGTTTCAAGCATCATCTTCTCTTTCTGTCAGAGAATTTGACAACTGTGCTGTGGCCTGTGCCAGGCCACAGAAGCCAACAGAGCCCAAAGATGAATGTAACCCAATGTTTCCCAGGAAACAGATGTCAACAAGTTTTCATTCTAAGGTGAACTGATGTTACAGATAAAAGAAGTGTGGCTGACTTGCAAACTGCAGAAGATGGAACCAGCACAGTTTGCTGCAGCTGTGTCCATCCAAACAGTTTGCAAAACAATGATTTTAATCCAACATTCATCCATAACTTTACTCTCCCATAAATCAATCACTAAGGCTCATTAATAACAGTGGGAATATGCCAGGTATTTATGCAAGCTGCACTGAAAAGCAGTATTTTCTCAATGTTGCTTTTGAATCCATAGACAGCGAGACAAGTTTCTCACCTAGGCAAATTTTTACCTCAAAAATACTTTGTGGATGTGAATAGTCTTTCTAAATTTTACTAATTTCAAAGTGGAAGTGACTATGCAAATATAATGAAACCAAAAGTATTTTTGAGGGATGAAAAAGAAAAAAATAAAAATAGAGAGTATAAAAACTCAGAATTTTTTTTTTTCAATTTAAGTTGTAATTGTGTCATGATTTAGCCTCAGTTGGGAACCAAGCCCCATGCAGCCCCTTGCTCACTGCCCCACCTGAGGGATGGGAGAGACAGAGGAGTGAAAGCAAAAAAACTCATGGGTTGAGATAAAGACACTTTAATAGGGAAAGCGAAAGCCATGCACACAAGTAAAGAAAAGAAAGGAATTAATTCAATATTTTCCAAGGGCAGGCAGGTGTTCAGCCAACTCAAGGACACCCAGGCCCCATTGTGTGTAATGGTGACTTGTGAAGACTCTGCACAAGCCCTGCTTGGCCATAAATAAAACATCCTCCTGTTATCAATACTGCTTTCAGCACAAATCCAAAGCACAGCCCCATACCAGCCACCACGAAGAAAATCAACTTTACCCCAGCCAAAACCAACAGTTTATTTGTTTACACACATGCATTCTGTGCGTGTGCACATAAATAAGCATTTACGCATGTAAATTAGTATGTCAGTATGTTTGTGTGTGTGTTTATATATACTTATACGT
The DNA here is from genome assembly GCA_013399695.1 of Formicarius rufipectus. Lineage (NCBI taxonomy): Eukaryota > Metazoa > Chordata > Aves > Passeriformes > Formicariidae > Formicarius > Formicarius rufipectus. The sequence goes on from VXAU01000228.1 coordinate 65,715, forward strand.
GTACACATACACGTCATAGATGCATATCTCCACTGAGTCACAATATTAACTGTTTTATGGATAAAATATTTCATTTGTTTTATCCTGATTTAAAAATCATTTATGGTATTACTATTTAAATGATATCCCAAATCTTCACTTGCGAAGCCTAGCCATGATGATGATGACTTAATTGATATATTATACTTATTCCTCTGCCTTTTGCACATTTTTAGGTATTTGTGTTTTCTTTTTCCACCTCTGTGAGATTTAATTTCCTTATCTTTAAGAACTTCCAGATCCTCCAAGTTTTCATCATCAGCTTTTAACTTCATCTCTGCTGTCCCTGCTTTTTTTCCTAATTGCTACACACGTTCACCCAAACTTCACTAGGGAAGGGGAAAGGGAAAGGAAAAGGGAAGGGGAAGAGAAAGGGAAGCGGAAGGGAAAGGGGAAGGGGGAGGGAAAGGGGAAGGGGGAGGGCAAGTGGAACAGGAAGAGGAAAGGGAAGGGGAAAAGAAGGGGAATGGCAAGGTTATCACAGCATTTATTAGTCTGTCTCCTTCAAGTGTTTGTTACGATGTAAAATGAAGGGCTAAGCAGTCTGGTTGAGAGCAGGAGATGATTTCCCTTTGTGGATTAGCACCAGCATTGCATTGCCATTACAATCCTTGCCATTAAAATGCCTTTCTGATACATCAAATCATAGCTGTGTGAACTGTCAGAGTTCCAGCTGAAAAGTCATTAAAAGCACAAAGGTCTTTCCTTTGCCAGTATCAGTCCCAGATTCCACCGTTCTCAGCCTCACCATTTTGTAAGGGAGTGACTCACGAGAGGCCCTCCTGCCATGGCCACTTACAGGTTGAGTGAGCACCTCCACTGGTTCCTGGGATGAATCAGTGGAGTGGCCATGAAAATATGTGAATAATTTGCATCTGCGTCCTGCTTGAGTTCTATGAACACCTCGTCTTCATGTGCTGAATAAGTGAAAGGCTTTGTCCATGGACAGGGGTAACCAAATGCAAATAAAACTGCAGAGTCCAGTGACAATCTGGTGAGGAATGCATGAGCAATTAAATCTAACATTGCTTGTACTGTAGGTCCCATGACAGAGACAGGATTAAGCAGTTATCATTTATATACATCATTTGCAGCCCATAAAGGTTAGGAATATTTATGGTTTCACATACCAATAGCTCTGTGTTGTCTCACGGCCATGTCACCATTCTGCTTTTACTAGATCTTTTTCTCAAAGTCTACAAACAGCTGAAGTCCTTTAACCCCAAAACACACAGAGATTGTTTGGTTTCAGCTAAAGGAAACATGAAGGAAGGAAGTCATAGAGCTCAGATGGTAATATTTCCCTGATCCACCCAAATACCCAAACACCCACACATTGAGCAAGAAATGGGAATACCTCCTTAACTATTAGAATGACTTGGCTTCAAGGGCTTCCCTTCAGCTAAGGCACTATTAGGACTATTTTCAATATATTGAAAGAAAGAATTGAACAGAAGAAAAGGAACATGCAAACAAACAAACAAAAAGTTATAAAACCAGACATCACTCCATTCAAGTACTGAAACCTCAGCTTATTTCTAAACATATAAAGCAGTACCTTGCATAAAATGGGACCTTTTGAGCTTGAATTTAAACACAGGCAGAACAGCTTGGTGGGTTTAGGATTATAAACCACAAACATCTGAGTTCAAAACTATTTGCTTCTCTGTGGATTTAAATAAGAATTGTTTCATATAATCTATTTTTTGGTCTCAGATGACTGCCAACTGCCTGCACAGATATCAGACCTGGACCTGGACACTTCACATGGGGAATTCAGTTATCCCTGGGATTTTCATGAAAGAGATATCTATGGTCCTCTGGACAGGAATCCTCTGTAGAACATTCATGGATCTTTCCTTCAAGCTACCATGTTTCACTCAGCCTGGGAAAGACAATTCTCTTCTCTTGGGCATAATGTGATTGTTTAGTGTGTTTCAGAAATATAATTTCTCAAACACAGAGGTAAACTTCTGGGAGTAGAAAGATCTGACTGGTCCATGGCATTTACTACATCCTTTACTATAAGAATTCTCCATTTGTTATATCACAGCCTGTAATGAATTGGGTGAAGTTTATCTTCCTGAGTCAGGTTCATCTCTTCTTTATTTCTTTTCAGGGGGACCAGAAAAGTCTGTTACCACATCTCAAGTCAGGGGAAAATGATTGTTGCAGTGAAGTTTTCATTTTATTTTTTTCCAGTTTGGGACAAAAATAATTAAATGTAATCTCCCAGAATAAACATTTATCCATTAGTGGTTTAATTAATGGTATCAACCTTTCCTATTTAATTTCATTAACATCTATGGAATTGAAAAAAAAAAAAAGATTGAATTAAAAAAAGGGCAAGAATAATTAAGGTAGGTCACTTTGAGTTTACAACAAAGAGAGATACATGGAGATAGATATTATCCCAAATCTTTATTGTCTGTCTTTTTCACTTTTTGTATTTCTATTTCAGTGGATATTTATATTCTTGATGGTTTCCATTCAGTATTTTGGTTTTATTGAGGCACTGTGCTATTTAACTGGTCACCAGGGAATAGCCTAACATCACACCAGATGGAACATGGTGGAATGACAATCAAAAATACAGTGTTAGCTTGAAAAGATGGGTCATTAAGGCAAGAAATGTTGAAAAGAACTGAACAGGCTATAAAAAGGCTGGAACAAAAACGTGCAGGAAAAAGACAAGGGGGGGAATATCAAGATTTGAAGGTACAAATATGGTTGCACTGAACTTGATCATAAAGCAAAAGGAATGTCAGAGGTCTTGAAATCTGAATTGCATCAAATCAGTTCTCCATAGAAAGAAATAAATTTCAAAGCACACTGGAAACATGTTTAAGCTGTATGTTTCTAAAAGTAAAGCTTGCAATTAGCTCCCCGTATCATTTAACACATACTGTGTGCTAAAAGGCCATCCTTGTCCACCTGCAAGTCACTTACTTCCTTACCTAGCACATGGGCACATTTACCACTAAAAATATCTTCTTGTGGCAAGGAAGTCCAGCTAGGTACTCAACATTTTTGGGGGTTTTGTTTGAGTTTTAATGTGGAGAAAGCATTGGTAGAGAAGCACTTTTAGTTTTGTCTCTACCCAATGCAAAAAAAAAAATGGGTTGAAAGGTCTGTGGATGAGGTGTTTAATGAGAAGTGTTTAATTAACGTCTTTCACGCATCACGTTTCATGATAACTCAGCTAGCACCTGCCTAACATCATATCATCACCAAGAGTTAAGAACTTTGGTATGGAAAGACCTCAGATGTACTGGGCAAACAAATTTCTTTCCAAGACAGAATTTTACTTTTCTACGAGAAATATAGGATGTCCAAGAGCTTTATTTTCTGGATTATCACAATGAGTCTTATATTCAACCCTCATATCTTTGAAACAAGAGCAGACCCCTGGTTGACTTAGGCTGCCTCCATAAGCATGTCTGAAAATGTTTTGGGAGCTGGTCCAGATGAAATATGCAGAGGGGACTGTTCATACGTTTAAACTATACAGATAACATTGCTCCACCACCTGGGTTCAACCCCTGATACTGTTCAGACTGGTAGCACAAACACTTGATTGAAGTCATCTCAGGCTCTTAAATTATATATATCTGAAGTGCTTGGTCTATGCTGCCTGCCAGGGCCTTTTGACTACCTCACTCAGGATAAAGACTATCCCACTCCGCATTCTTTGCATTTTTCCTTCATCAAAACAGGAGCAAAAGGGCTGGATGTTGAGCATACAAATTTCATGTCAAAATAGGAGGGGAAGGAGAATTTATTTTGTTGCAAGGCCCACAAAACTTAATTTCAAACTCAGAAATTTCTGTGACAAGTAATGAAGTCGTGTACAAGGGCCTGGGAGAAACCAAGGAAATGAGTAAATAACAAACATGGGTTTGTCAAGCAGCAATCATTGCAGACAACCAAGTTTCTTTTGGTGATAAAATAATGGCTTTGGTGCATTGAGAAGTAATAATTATGAATTGTCTTGTACCCAAAGAAGGTTTCTGATATAGTTTCATGTGACATTTTTGACATTCTCCAGGTCTGGAGTATGAATGGTGAAATTGGGGCAGAACAGCTTGGAAAAGGCTCTCAGAAATCCATTAGGCACTGTTCTTTGCCAGAATGAGAGGAAGCATGAGAAAATGTTCTTTAGGTGACATTCTTTATGTGACCTCATTCTTGGTCCTGTCCAACGCCTTCAGCAACAACTAGGAAGGAGAAATATGAACTGTGTTTGTAAAATGTGCAGGTGACAAAGCAGGAAGGAATTGAAACAACCTCAATAAACAGCATAATGTTCTGAAAATGGTCTGAACTTAATGAGTACAAATATGATACCCTTTCCTCAGACAGGGACAACCAGCAATGCAAGATGGGGAGCAGCAGCAGCCCCTCAGCTACACCAAGGCTGAGTGGCTTGAAAAGCGGAACACAAACCAGCAATGTCACAGCTTCTGGGTTGAAAAGAAAAGCACTGAGAGGTTGAAGTGCAACTTGATTCCATAAGACATGGAAAGTAACATGTTCTGTGTTACCCAGATCATACGTGATGGGTCTGTGGGTCAAGAAATATGCATACCAACTATTAAAAATGTGGAAGAGGGAAATAGGAATGAAAGCAAAACCAACCAACCAAAAACAACAAGCAAATATGACAAAATAAAACTAACAAACATACAAACAAAACAAACCCTGGAGAAACAAACCAGAAAACTAAACCTACAGGGAAAGATTCAAAAGTTGGCACTGTTTAGCCTGAAAAGAGAAGTTATGAAGAAGTACACACTGGGATCTTCTTTCACGAAACAAGGAAAATGCATCTCATAGGTAATGTGGAGTATCTCCATCTCCTGAGATTTTAAAAACTAGATTAAACAAACAACTTTTTGAAATGACACAGTTATAGATGATTTGACTCTGGCATAGGAGTTGGACTGTACATCTAGAAGTCCTTTCCAGACCTATCTTTCAATGACTATATGAAGCATTTGAGCACCATCCAAGAGAAATAGTGGATTGTTTACAAAGTCATCCTTATTCTGTAAAAGTTGGTGAAACTCTATAACTGGAACGACTTCCAAAAAATAATGGACACATAATGATTTTTGTGCGTGGAATCAATGAGGGCAAAGTATGTCCTTCAGATCAGAGGTGAGTATGCCTTGTGATGCTTGAGCATTGATCCTTTCCTTAAATAGTTTTCTAGAAGGATGCAGCACGTAAAATTTACTGACATTAAATCTAATCCAAGTTTGTCTCCATTGCCTGCCCTAATCCACACGTTTTTACTCAATTTCTCTAACCTAATTTCAAACTTATCATTATGCTAATACCCTAAAGCTATTAATCAGTTCCCAACTGCACTTAATCCATGCCAAAGAAAATCATAACAATGTACCTACAAAATCTTTTAGAACATCTCCTTTCCCTTTTATTCAAAAGACTTTAGCAAAGAAAATAAATGAGACTTCTAGCTTAAGCCACTTCTCAAACATGATGGAACTTATAAGGAAATCTGTGCAAAATCTTTCAAAAACTGTAGAAATAAATCTTTCCATAAAATTAAAAATATCTTAATCTTCCAGATGTAATATAGCTAAAATTTAAAAACGAAAACAAAAATTCAAAGACAGCAACTACCAACAAATTTACAACACGGAAGTAAAAGGAACTTCAAATAGGGGAAAAACACTGACAGATATCAATGTATTCTTTAGGAATTTCTTCAGAAAGCAGTCTTCACTCTATCATTACAAAACTTTCGGTCCCTCTTAACATGTCCAGGTATCACTCTGAGTTATGGGAAATGTTCATGAATAATTTTTATGCAGTGCTGAGCAAATAGAAGACTATTCTGAAAGCTCTAAATGGCAAAAAGCAACACCTGTCATGTAATACTGGAAAAAAATAATTAAGCCCAGTGCAAAGACTCATCCCATACACTTTAGACAGCTCAATGTACTCTGCTTCAGTAGATAAATTAAAAGCAAATTAGGAAGCTGCAAAAGTAACAGGCACAGTGATAGAGGTATGTAATCTTGCAATATCAGAGATAAGGGAAGTTGCAAAAAATATACTCCTCCTGATTAGTTTTGAAGCAGAATTCTCTATAGATGCACAACACATAGCAAAGGCTTTATTTTCATATCTTTACCATGCCTAGAATTGAAACTTGTAAGAAGGCAACTTGCAAAGCACCACAGCACCCATTGTGAAAGTAATGAATGGTGACTTACAATAAATGCTAACCAAAATAAACAGAAACAAGAAACGATTTTAAACACTCAAAAGTTCCATAAAACGAAGCATAACATCTTACAGTATTACTTTTGCCAATCACATTTATGAATAACTTTGAAATGTCCTTATTACTTCATGATGTGTTTACAGATAGAGGCAAAGTAATACTTTTTTGGGCAAATCTACTATAATAATGACAAGAAAAGTATCATCTAAATTACTCTGAGTAGTTTTACAGGAGAACAAATTTCAAGTTGGAAGGTTGCAAGAGGTTATGGACAAGTGTAAACCCTCTGCCGTGCTTTTATTCTGCAGTACATTTATGTGGAATGACAGCTAGACAGACACATTACTGTTGTGAGAAAAATGAATATTATCACCGACTCACCATTTCCACCTGTAAGAACATGAGGGCTTACACACTAGTTTGCCAGGTAGGCATTGCTCCATTTATGCTTGGAAAAATGCTACCACACCAGGAATATGACAACAGAACAACCCAACAGTGGGACGATGTCACTCAGGCAGGCACATCTACCTGACAATCTGCTGACAACATGACTGTCAACCTCCCTATGGGCTGCTGTTTGTGTCTTGTTGTTGGTTAGCACCAAAACATACACTAGCAATTATTTTACCTGTGCCAGCTTGATTAAAACTAATACGAGTGGTTTTACAGACTTTATTGACATTTCCATTTTTTTGTGCAAAAATGTTTCAGGGAGCACCATCACTGGAGAATGCTCAGAGTATTCAAAGCAGCAGAGCTTTTGTTTGCAGAAGGTCCTCATTTTACACTCAGACTTTGAAATTAGCTGAAAGATTCATAGGACTGGAGTGGCTGGACATCTGCTCTCTGTCAATTACACATCTGAGAGAGCTAAGAAGTATAAATTAATTATGCAGAATTGTTTGTAATTTACTATTCCTTAACTCTCCAGCCATTTCAAAAGGCAACATGTGACTAATTTATGAGTTCTTTTATTTTCTTTGTCCTTTTCCCTAACAATGTCCATTCTTCTTACAACTGCATGCTATAATCTTCCTGGTGGGAGACCTGCCCTTGCTAGCTGGGGGCAGTCAGATATGGTGAAGTTAGTGGTGGTCTGGTGGTACATGCAGAGAAGTGAGCTATTCAAAGCTGAAACCTCACTTCAGCTGAAGACTTGTTTTCCTCATTTGAAAAACATTCATCCGAAACATCTGAAATAATTTCAGATGCTTCCTCTCCACTGTCACCAGAAGGTAAGATTGGTGTGTGTGAACACACTTAAGGCAAGATTTCACCAGAGCAGCTTGGATAGGTAAAATCAGAACATCACAAAGGCGCCAATCTCAGAACTTGGGCTTTGTATAATTTGCTCCAGACCTTTATTGCTGTTTTTAGCAGTAAAAACCTTACCCTTATTTTCTTGAAGCTGCAGCATGCTAAGTCATTTATTCTGCAGTAAGCAGTCATGACTACAGAACTGTTCAGTGCTTTAGGATCACAGTTCCAAAGGTAAATTATATCCTAATTAAACTGATGCTCAGATAAGTGATTCTTAAAGTCTTGTCTATAAAGGTCTATAAAAATGCATATATGACTGGTATCACCATCAGAAATTGCTAAAGAGTGGCAGACCATCATCCAGTTACTGCAGAGTTATGGAGTTCACTGCCAAAGTGTTCAAAAATTTGCACCAGTACATAGGAGTATATACAGAAATAAAGATACTTATGCATGAATATATGGATTGACTACCACTACAGCCAGAGCACCACGGGCACACTGCTCACCAGAACGCGCTCCCCACTCATCCCAGCTGCCTCACTGCAGGAACCCAGTTAGTGGAAGGCTTAGAGGTTCCCACAGGGAATCACGCTGTTTCTGGCCACTTTCCAAAGTACTGTCTTATCCCTGGACACAAGCTCAGCCGAGCAGCAAGTGGCTCATATGGTTGTTTTACACGTGAACAAGAGCCCGGACTCCAATCTTCTCGATCTTCCCACATGCTGGGCCAAACTATCCTTCTTTCCTTATGCAGTGATTTAATTCCCAAGGTGAAATTTGCAGCTCCTCAACTCCATCAATACCTTGGACTTACTCTAGTGCAAGGAGGAGTAGCATATGCATCTCTCCTGCCTCCCTCCACCCAGACCCACCCTTGATTTGAAGTGGAAAACTAGACTTTCATTCAAATCTTCATCTACTTGTTGCTATTGACTCAGGAGAAGGGAGTAAACTGTCTGGTCTTCCAAGCAGCTGTAAGCCTTAATTGGGGTTAGCAAGCAATAATTTACATAGTTTTCTTGTTTAAATTGAAAAAAAAATATTCTGTCACTCCATCCAATAGCAAGTGGGGCAAGGGAGAGGGAATGTCTACTAAACAAATCACAATGTAGTGCAAGAAGGGGTTTTTGAAACCTGTTTGGAAAGAGTGCTAATAGCCACACATTCAAAAATGTGTTGACATCACTCACAGCAATGGGCAGTGGCCCAGGGATTACCCCAGGGACGGCAGCTTGTTCCAATCAAGAGCAGAAGAGCAGTGCAGAAAACAATGAAAAACATTCCCTCCTGTGGGATACAGATCCAAGCTGGCTTAAGAGCCATAACCACTGTGCAGGAATATTCACTGTGAGATGAACTGTTGTGCAGTGACCTGCAGGGGAGGTGTTTTCTGCAAAGAACAAAACAGAATGAAATACCATGGTGAATAGGTCTAACAGGCTTCATCCTTACTTGCAGCCCTGTTTTACAAGCAGGCTGACTTCAGGCCTGCTGCACATGCTGTGTAAGTATTGTGCAATGCATATTTTGCATAGGCATGGTCTTTTATTTCCCCTGTATTTTACAATATGTTCTACCGTGGAGAGCTAATGATTTGGAGACATCACTGTGTAAAATGAGTCTTGCAATGCAAGCTCTCATTGAAGTCTTGGTAACTTGGAAAGACACTCCTGGGTACACCTCAAGTTCATCTGCTGGGTGAAGTTTCTCTGAATTTCAGTGTATCATAGAAGATAATAATCAAGTTTTACCTGTAAAAATAATGATATTTATAATCTCAGACATTAAATATGGATCTATTGGTTGGAAGTTTACAAAAATACAGTCTAACTTCAGAAAGCCAAAGGTTGGAAGAAAGCATATATCATTTTGCAATGAAGAGAAAACAGTTGAAGTTTTCAGCTTTTTAGGCTCCTTCATTTCTTTCAAATTTTTTCTATTGTGTGATCTCAGTGCTTCCTAGATAAGCTTCTGAGAGGAAAATGAGAGAGTAAATTAGAGGGTGGGGAAGGGAGGAGAGAGAGAGATGGAAAGGAGGAGAGGGAGTGAAGGAAAGGAATAAAGGGACAGAGAAGGAAGGAAGGAAGGAAGGAAGGAAGGAAGGAAGGAAGGAAGGAAGGAAGGAGTGAATCCTCACTAATACCTCATGCAGTTGCCAACTGCCTGGCAGCAGCGTGTTGAGGGCTGCTGTAAACCAATGAGTTCAGGGTTTGTAACACACAGGAATGATCTTTGGGTTAGAAAATCTTGATGTACAAATGTTTAAGGGCTGGCAGGTGGCTAGGCAGAGGTCTAACTTTTAATTTTCCTGCTTTTCTGTTGTCCTCCTGGACATTTTCTGTTGGCATAAAATTAATGTGTGTTTTCTTGCTTTCTGATCAAACCAAGGAGACTACTCTGTCTGATAGGGGAAAAAAAAATACACTACAAACCAAACAAAAACCTAAACCATTCCTCACTTCTTCAGAGAGAAGCAAATACACCCCTGACTGGGTGCCAGGATCTGAGTGTGACAGCACAGCCCTGCATCTCAGCCTGGCTGTGCATCCTCCAGCAGCAGGAAAGCAGCCAGTGTCGTAGGCAGGGATTTTCCTCAAGGGATGGAAACATTCAGCCCCACCTGCACTGGCAAGAGGCCTGGGTAGAGCAAAGAGGTCTAGGTCAGGGCTACAGATGAAAGAAGAAGGCAAGCCAGCGGAGAGGAACTTGATCTGGTTTCTCAAGCTGTATAGTACAAGCCACAGGATTGTGGTCCAGTTGGTAAATGTGCTAGTGATACTGGGTGTGGACCAACACCAATGTTTTACTTAGCCTGAAAGGGATTTCCCTGACTTCTAGAAATAGCCATAGCCCTTTATTGCAAAACAATAAAACAGCTCAGTGTGCTCTGAGACCACAGGTTGAGTCAGTCAGATGCCAGCGAGGAAACTCACCCTGAAACGAAATGAGATGAAACAAAATGAAATGGAATGCTTCTCATAACAGCATGACTGAGGGCCTAAACTGTTCTCAAACCAAAAACGCTTTGAGAGGAATCTGAAAGGAAAAAAAAAAAANCTGAAATCTCCCAGAGGAAGCACTGAAAATGAGCTACTTCCAAAACAAGGCAATCATTTAATTAAAAGAGGAGGTGGGGGGGAAAGAAGGAAATAAAATACTTGTGACCTTTAGAAACATTGATTTGGAACAGAACATCTTGTCTGCCAGTACTGAATCCAAACATTTAGTTTCTCAGATCAAGATACCAAATAAGGAAAAAGCCCTACAAACTTTTAAATTTGCACTGTTGCTGCAAGTAAAAATCGTCTTTTCCTAACAGGATGATTTTGCCAAAACTACAAATTGGGTCATTAAAGAATCTTCCGAAAGGGATTCAGTATAGATTTGGAAAAGTCTGAAGCTGTTTATTGCACTTTTCATACTACTTTACCTAACTGTAATAACCACTCACCAAGAAATGTTCCTAAAATATCCATTTTCCTGTTGTTTTCAGTTCATTTTTTTAAATTAAAGGCTTTGCTATGCTGGGCTCCTCAAAGTGTTGATTTGAACGTGTCAGTAGGCATACAAGCATTTAATTTCATAAATGAAAACTAGAGAAAATCCAACTAATTTGAAGACAGCAGTGTGACATATTCCCATATTTCTCCACCCAGCTACAAAAGAAAAACTTCTGGCTGTCGTTCTGACAATCACTGGTCTCCTCTCTCTTTCAGAGCTGTGAAGTGAAAAAGACAGAAGCAAATTCAGCTTCATACTGCACTAAGAAAGTTTTTTAACCAGGTTTGTCTTTGCTAAATTTTGTGTAAAAATATCCTTTTCACTTCCACAGATTTCATGTTTTTTTCACCAGTGAGACTGTAAGTCCCAATCTCTGTAGCTGCATCATGTACCTAAATCACTACACAGTAATCTGACAGAGATTTGTTTCTTGTAAGTATCTCTTATGCAGTCATATAGGGACCAATGAGTATTTTACTTAGAACAGACCCTGACTTGCACCTGTACAGAATCCTAATAAACTTAAACTGGCATTTACTTGGCATACCAGATCTTATTCTTTCTGGGCATATTTTTTTTTTCTAATTGCTTCATTGCAGTATGTGCAACAAGATACACATTCCAACAGAAGGAAAAATCAGATTAAATAAGCTTAACAAAACAGATGATTGTGAAATTAAACTAGGACTTATTAATTTAAGTAGAACTCTGTTGTCTTGATTTTCCACAACAGTCTTTTGCAAGGTGCAATATTACCTGTACTCATGACCACAGTGTTTAAAGGCTGATTACATGACGATACTTATTTGAATTAACTGAGCTTTGTATGTGTGGGAGAGAAATAGTGATGTTGTTTTTTTTCTTCACAAGGTGATGTGTTCTTTTCTGGGAATATCGGATAGCTGATGATAAAATTTAATGATGGTTTAAAAATTAACATAGTATTGCACCTTGCTAAATAAGGACAATACATCTTTTCACTGAGCATGGCAAACTTTAATAATTGGCTTTCATATGGATTTTTCTGAGCCACAAGAAGAACAGAATAAAAAGAGGCAATTATCATTAAGGTCAGAACTTGAGGGAAGAACAAGAGACAGGAAAGATCGGGAAATTTGGGGAAAAGTTAATCAAATTCCTTTCATGCAGACCTTTGCCTGAACCATTCCTTCTTGCAGAATGAGTCTGCTGGAAGAATTATGCATTGGCTGTGGAGTTTACATTTAATCTTCATCAGAACATCAAATTACTTGAAATAAGTGTGAGGACCTGGTTGAGAAAAGTGTGGTCAGATCTCCACTCAGCTCTTCTGTTTGCCCCCTCACTGGTGTTCTGCAACGGGTTTTGTGGAAGACATATCCTCATGCTGTCTCAGCTGTATCGTGCCTGACATGACAGTGCAGGGGCTCAAAGCAACTGCTGCCAGTGGAGCTGGACAGTGCAGGGGACTGCTAGAAATTAACATTGCTTTGTAACCTGAGGAACAAAATTAACTCCAGATCAGGGCAAATAGTGAAAAAGCATTTGCATGCTCTGTGCTGATTAGGTCTGACAAGCCTATCTGCATTGTTGCAGTTTAATCTCGGCTAGTGTTTGCATTTCAAAGAGAAAGATGGGCTGGAAGAAGGAGGAAGGAACTGATTCAGCACAGCACTGAAGCAGCTGCAATTACACTGATCACAAACATTAGGTCAAGCTTGTACTAAGTATTTTGCTGATGGGAGGAGAAGACTCACAAATATCCTTTTATTGTAAAGAGAGGTTTCCACTTGCATCTCCTGAATCAGATGACTAAGGGAAATTGTGTGCTGATGTGGTCTCATATACTGAAGCACAGATCTTCCGCTGGCATAAATTGCCATATGGCAATTGTACCAATGATCTGAATGAAGAGCAGTTTATAACCACTGAAAGTCTACTCATAACTTTGACAAAGCAGTTTGCCATCAAAATTTCTTCTGCAAGAAACATACAAAAAAACTTATGTGGTCTACTTGGCAAAAGAAATGAAAGATGACAGGCAGAAAAATATCCAAACTGTTGATATCCATGTGGCAAAATGCCAAACCCTACCATTCCAGCTGCATCTTACCAATGCGTGGAACGATTCCTGTACTAAAACACTTTGCAGACATTGCAGTTAAAAATCCAGTGATTTTGATAGACAGTAAGGTACTGAATTTGAGCACTACCTCTAAAAGACAGAGTTTAGCAAGACACCTGGCTCTTTGCAGGCCTGTGATCTTGACTTCCATCCTTTATTTCTCCACTTAGAGTGGGAAGTACCTTGTTTCCTTTCCTCACATGGAATTTTTGACCTTAGGTATTCTCCTACCAACAGGACACTTAGTGTCTTGACTGGTGGAGGCAAATAAAACCTTAGGTTCTGGTCACTCACATCCTAGGAGTAATTTTCTGGTCAGTAATATTTTAATGATTGCTTGTATCTTGTAAATGGTTTTCTCAGACAAATGAGCATGACATCTTCACAATATGAGGTAACTCTTCTGGAATTCCACTACACAAATGAACAATCATTGTAATGACCACTAAAATCCTAAATGCTGGAACACCTGTGAATAATGGCCAAAAACTGCACCCCTGTCAGCTGCCCTGTAGGCTGTGGTGCTAAGAAAATAGAGAAGGCAGAAATAAAACCACAAAGGAGTCACAAAATAACCTTCATTATAGAATTCTAATAATTATTTGACTGAGTTTTATGGTTGATCCTGTCCTCACTGAAGTCAGTGGGAAATTCTCTATACTGACTACCATCTTTCCAGGGCAAAACTAAGCTTATGTGTAAATGTGTTGGGTCTGTAGCCACTTTCATTTCAGTGACATAAAACAAAACTGGAGCTGGGCCCACTATTAAAGAAATTGATTATGTAAACAGAAGTATGGAAAAAGTAATCATGTTAAAGTCAAGATTAAAAGTGAGTCACTGAATTGAAATATTTGAAAAACAGATAAAATTGTCCCTTACATCTTTTTGAACAAAAGATTATGGGTGATAGAATCAGCATCAGTGGCACTATGCTGAGTGGAAGAATTAATCTATCATCTGTGGCAGTGCACACATTAGAGTTCCCAGTTTTGCATTAGTCAACATGTATTATCCACCAATTTGTACAGCCCCAAAGAAATCTCACAATCAGGATGAGACCCCTTTGGCTTCAAACACCAAAGATTCTTCTGTGGTGGTGTTTGTTGAAACAAAAGGTTTTCCACAACTTTGTGTGTTGAAAGAGTAACATATTTGTGGCCAAAATCCACGTGGTTCATTAAGTGCTTGAGTCATAATTAGTTCAAAGGGGCAGGAAAAAGCTTCAAAGTGCCTAAGAGTGTGTGTCATTTTATCACCTTAAGGTCTGCAGCTCCTTCACTACCTTTAGTAGTACTGAAAATTCACTACTGACCTCTGTTCTCTGGTTTTATAAAAGCTGGGTCATGAACACAGGGATGTGAATGTTGAAACAGCTTAATTGTACTTGTAATAAATGGTTTCTGTCCTGCTAGGCACAGGAAAAATAGTATCTGAATCCATTTGGAAGGGTTCATCATTTCATACTTGCTATGTCTGACCCCAGAAGTTTCTTCTCCATTAAAAATAAAACCCTGCCAGACTTTGGTCTGTTACTAAAACATGAACACAATTACCCATAACCATACACACATGTTTCACCAAAAATTACTTATACAGATTGAGAATTAGAGACTAAAAAAAAAAAATAGTTGTCAATCTACAAGGAATCAAAACTTGCCCAGTCTTCTGGAAAACTAGGAAATGCTAACATACTAGAGCAAGTCCTGGAATCTGCATCCTGACCTCAAGGCATCACCAAACTTTTCCAGATGCCATGACACATGTTCTCTGCCGCTTAAAGCCAATGGTCCTCTACCTCTGTGACATCCCCTTGAAGTTCATCACCTCAGTTCCACAGGTGCAAGACCAGGTAAGCTAAGCTTATCCTTTTCAATGCTGATCCCTCTTTGAGCAGCACCTAACACTCCATTGTGCAATAACTTGCCTCCAGCTGTCATTGCAGAGCAGGAATAGGAACACACACGTGGATCAGTTCCTTGCTTGAGCCAGGAGCAAATTCTCGTACATGGGAACGTTTCTATCCAGTTCCTCTTGCCAGCACCAAGACAGCCCTGCTTCAATTTGTTAGAGTACATTTGGCTGCTTTCACTCCCCTGGTGCCTGTAGTAGCGACAGAAATAGGAAACAACTGATTAGAAAGCACCATGGAGAAGAGCCCGTCTTTACCCTGGGATACAGCATTCCACAGGATTATTGCTTCTGATGGAAAGGTTCTGAGAGTTTCATTTGGCCCACGCACACCTAGTAGCTTCCATTCCCGTTATACAGATTACTGGCATGAAACAATGGGTTGCATTGTCCTCAGTGTTGTCAGGTTGCTTATATGGAAAAAAAAGTCGAAGCTATAGGAACAAAAAGAGACAAGGAAACAACAGCTATTGAAAGAACAAGGGTTAACATGTTAACAAAGAGGTTGTACTACAATTGCTAAAGACCCCTAGCACTGAAAACTACCATAGGTGGACTGCAGACTTTGTCTTGGTGTCCTCAACAAGAAACACACATGTTTTTTCTCTTCATGCAAAATTTGATGTCTATAGGCGAAACTGAAAAACAAGGTGTCTTGTACTGCATGGCCCTTTGTAGTGAGACAACACAGAGTTGTTGTGCTGTAGTGGCTGTCCCATTGATCTTCAAATTCCATCATGATAGGCTCACTTGTTGGCAGTGCAGCAAGATGTGTCACCTGCCAGCAAGGACAGCACATAGCACAGTGGTGATCCAGCCTAAAAAAGGTACCAGCACTTGGTCATGAGGACTCTCATACCAGCTGATACATTAAACAAAAACACACATTGTGTATCTCTGTGGTCAAGGAACAAAGTGAGGGGAGTTCAAAGCAGTCAGATAAAGGAAAACAGAAAAGCAAAAGTATCTCCAGGTGAGTGATATAGACCAATAAATAAATTAGTCCACACGTTCTGTCTCCCAGTTGTTCAACTCCTACGTTTACAGAGATGTCAAAAAGTTTTGTAGCTTAAATTAAGGTCAACAGTTGAGAATTGGTGATCACAAGGAGAACTTTACCTCAGTAAAACAGATTATTTACAGTCCTAAGTATTCACCCATTGTATACAGTAAAATTCAGAGAGTACTAGAATATGATATTCAGAGAATACTAGACGCAAAGCTTTGAAGAGTAAAATGTACCTATTAGGAATCTGTAGTCACTCTTGAGCACTGGCAGGCTCTTAAACCCTGCATCTATGTCCCTGACATGTGTTTGAGAAAAAAGTTCAAGCTGGTTTTGTTTCTCCATTAATAAAGCATTTCCAGGTGTGTGGAAAGCAGGAGAGAGCCTGTTACCTCGTTTGACATTGTTATGCAATTAACTGTGTTAAATCAATAAGGTTTGAAAGGCCTCCTTTTAGAAACAAACTATTTCCTTCACAAGTGTATAAATCTCTCTTTATTTAATTATTTGTCCCAGATGTTTCTTTTGGGAAGCTTTCCTGCTTTTATATTATTCTCCAGGAAAACCTGAATCTGAGAGCCTCTACCAACCAAGGGAGCCAAGCAGATGTGATCACTCAGCCACAGCCAGGTACAGCAGGAAGAACTGGTTTCTGCTGCAGCCAACCTCTCCAGGCCACCTCTCCATCCTTGCAGAGCTGGGACCATGGGCTGGGACCCTTCAGCCATGCACAGAATCACACAGTCAGTTAGATTGGAAAAGACCTCCAATATCACTGAGTCCTAACTTTGACTTAAGACTACCCTGCCTACTAGACCATGGCCCTGAGTGCCACATCCAGATCCAGTCTTCTTAAATTCCTGCAGGAATGGTGACTCCACCTCCTCCCTGGGCAACCCATTCCACCTGTCAGGCAGTTGTAGAGAATGAGAAGTTCTCCCCTGAGCCTCTTCCTCTCCAGGCTGAACAACTCCAGCCACTCCTCATAGGATTTTAGTCTCCAGTCCCTTCACCAGCTTTGTTGCCCTTCAATACCTTTCCTAAACTGGTCACAGCACTTGAGCTGTGGCCTCATCAGTGCCCAGTCCAGTGGCAGAATCACTTCCCTGGTCCTACTGGCCACATTATTCCTCACCCAGGCCAGGATGCCATTGGCCTTCTTGGCCACCTGGGCACACCTGGCTCATGTTCAGCTTCCTGTCAATCCAAACCCACAGATCCCTTTCTGCCTGGCTGCTCTCCAGCCACTCTGTCCCAGCCTTTGGTGCTCCATGGAGTTGTTGTGGCCAAAGGGCAGGACCTGGCACCCGGCCTTGTTGAACTTCATCCCATTGGAATCAGCCAATCTCTCCAGTCTATCCAGACCCCTCTGCAGGGCATTCCTGCCTTCCAGGAGGTCAACACTCCCTCCCAGCTTGGTGTCATCCACAAATCTGCTGATGGTGGACTCAACCCACTCATCGAGATTGTCAGTAACGACATTAAACAGCACTGATCCCTGGGCACATCACTACTGCCTGGATGCCAACAGGATGCAGCTCCACTCCCCACCACTCTGGCCCAGCCATCAGCCAGTTCCTAACCCAGCATAGAGTGCTCCTGTCCAGGCTGTGGTTGCAGCTTTTCCAGGAGTGTGTTATGGGAGGTGGTGTCAAAGGCTTTGCTGGAGTCCATGTAGGCACATCCACAGCCTTCCTCTCATCCACCAGGTGGGTGCCTGCTGCCATTCCTCTGCCTCTCCTCCTCCAGTCCCTGGCTCTGGTAGTCAGCACTACCCAGTACCTGAGTTTCAGGTCTGTTTTGCCAGTTCTTTGGTAGCCACTGGGTTTCCCCCAGGGAGGAAAGAAGTGTCCTTTGTGAAACCACTAGGAAATATTTGGCACTCACTGAGTCCCTTGCACTCACTAGTGTTTTGGGTTTTTTTTGCTTTTTAAAGAGATTTGTGACACTGCTAAAACTTTTTGCAAGCTGAAAGCAAACACTTATTAGTTATTATTTAATAACACTATTCCCAGAGGGGAAAAAAAATAGAGTTCCTTAGCAGCTTTGGGAAGTCTAAAGGAATCAGTGTCCAGAAAAAAACCAACTGATTAACACCAATCTAGAGCTGGAGACAACAACCCAAGCTCACCTCAGGCCAGAAAATGGCTCTGGAGAACCCTCTGATGGAGAACCCTCCATCAGCAGATGGATGCATGCAGTGACTGCTTACTTATTTCTGTACTTCTCAGAAGTATTTTTATACATAACCTCCTTCTCAGACCCCACCTTGAGATGGGAAGGGTCTTCTTCATCTCTGCCATCTCATAGGGCTCAGTCTTGTGTATCCTGTCATGACCTTTTTCACACATGGTGTCCACCAGACCTTGTCTTCCCTATCACCCCTTTCACCTCTAAAATACAGTTTCATCATAAAAAAGTACAATCATTTTTATTTTTGCCTTATTGCAGTAAAATGATCCTAAAAGCACCTGAAGGCTCCTTCACCATGGTGTAAAATATCTGTCAGGGAAATTAAGAGAGTTGCTACATGAAACTATATCCCAAAGAGCACAGGAAGCCAGAATATAAAAGGTCTGTGCCTTAATTGTGACAGGCACAGTTTGTGTCAAAGGAATCACAGAAATTCTTTCCCACCACTGGCGTTTGTTGGTTAGGTTTTTCTGTTTGCTGGGGCTTTTTTGGTCATTGTTGTGTACTGGTCTTCTTTTCACTCCAGGACTAACTCTTCCTTTAGCTGTGATTTGCTGACAGCATGATGTGCCCTTTGTCACTGTACCTGCCTACTGCTGTCAAACCAAAGCTGCTCAAGTGCTGTGTGATGGCACTAACTGGAATGGCAGTGGCCCTGGAGGCAGTTTCAAAGCAGAAACGCATTGCAGCAAATGTAGGAATGTGCCAAATTGCTACCTGGTTTTATTCTCTTGCTTGTTGCTTTCTGAAAATCGTTCTCTGATGACAAAGCTGACATGCTGATCATGGGCCACCAGTGGTGTGGGAGGCTTCACACTGTGACTTTGGGGATGAGAGTGCAAGTGAGAGCCCACAGCCTGAGTCAAAACTAACTGAAGTCTCCCTGTGATACAGGGAAATGTGATGCTGGGGCTCTAACATACAATATTGCATATATTTATGAAATTAACAGAAATGCTTTGCTAGGGACTGAAAATTCATATTTCCTGGACATTTAGGGAAGCATTTTCAGAGCTGAAACTTGTGGCTAGTGCAGGCAAAACCTGATAACTTGCTGTTTATTACTTCTGGTCAGCATTCAAAGCGAAGATATCAAGTAGATTTTAGCAAAACAATGAATGCTTGTAAAAATATAAATATTATAAACACTGTAAATAAATATTTAGGATACTGCAATTCCATAACAAAAAGAAGTAGTAAAGCACTGTGTTTGCTGCAGTGCCTCATGCAGACTGCTCTGATCAAGTTGCTGTGAAGTTCAGATAAGCCTGATAATAATCATTTTCCTAATCTGCCAGATGCAAACAAACTGTTCTCTGATTTCTGGTAAGAGCCCATGACAGTAAGTCTCAGATTATTGTTATTTTCTTTCTCCACCCCTCCTTTTTTGTTTTTGTTTTTGTTTTTGTTTGTTTGTTGGTTGGTTGGTTTTTGTTTGCTTTGGTTTCTTTTTCGTTTGGAGTATTTAATTTTTTTTTATTTATTTATTTATTTGGTTGGTTTGGTTTTGGGGGGTTTTTCTGGGGGGTTGGGGGTTTGTTTGTTTTTAAATAAGGGCAGCGATGGAAAGACAGAGAGTCATTTGTAAGAGCAACTTGATGTTCTGCTGTAGTTTACATATTTTTCTGTTTGCACTCCATCCCAGCTCTGAAAGAAGAGACTTGGCAGGTTACCTCCCTTTGACAGCACTGCCACTCTCCATCTTTCAGAAATCACTTCCCCAGAACTAAGACTTGCGTCTTTCACAGAGTTCTCTAGAAACAGCAAGCTTCAGCCTGTTCTCATCTCTTCTCTACCTAAACCATTGCAGATTCCTTCCACAACCTTTTTCTACCTCAGGATGGTCACGATTGTTTGGACAGTTTCCTGGAAGAAGAAGAAATAGATAGGAACCAAAGCAGGTCACAAAGCTTCTGAGCTGCAAATAGGCAGTGGATGGAGGGGACATTCAGGATATTACCGTGTACATCCTTCCTTGTATACCCATCACAGGACATTGTTAGGGGGAAATACTGTCTGGAAGGTTTTTTTTTCTTCAGTCTCAGTGCAAAGAACCTATCATTGACTGGGAGAACTAGTCAATCAGCCTCACAGCCTGTCCCCACCTTCTCCCATTTGGTTCTTCTGGTGGCTCAGTTACTTGGAGGGAAGCAGAGAGTTTTTGGAAACCATGTTCACACTGCAACCATCCCTTTCACCTCCAAGAGAATCTGAAGACTGCCAGGTCACATCGCTGGATTTTTTTCTATCACTTTACAGTGATGTTGTTCCATTCTCTCCACAAAAATCAACAAAAGTTCCCCAAGACACTGCTCTTGTTTGTGTCTTCTAGAAGCTGTGGTTGACAGTTTCAGGACTAAGAGTAGAAGTGACAACTTGGTAAAAGGTTCAGCTGATGCCTAAACTTGTGGGGAAAGTCTCCACCACAGCAAGTGAGAAAGCCATGAGCAGATTAGTGTTTTGGGGTTGTTCTAAGAGCTCACCACAAAGTATGAGTGTCTGAGTGAGCAGGGTGCCTTCTGTCACTTCAGGCAGCCCTGTCACAAGCCCTAGAGAGCTCAGCCCGGGCAGTGGGTTTGACCATGACTCATGTGGTCAACCCAAAGACTTTCAGGAAGGCAACTGCTTTGCGTCTTTAGAGAGGGGTTAAGAAAGGACAAAGAGAGAAAAATAACAAAAAAGTCTAGTTCACTCTGGATCCCTGTAGTCATACTCATCATCAGAGTATTGTTTATTTTGGCACTGTGACAGCTTTTCCTGATAGCTTTTCACCTGAAAAATAGCAGTTGCAGGAGAATAAAATTCTTCCTGATTATCCCTGTGCAGAAGCACAGAAATTGTGAAGAACAGGGAAGGAGGTAGAAACAAATGAGAAGATTTGAGCACCTTCAGAAGGGATCACCTCTTCTCTGGCTTTTGCTGGTTTTTAGTCTCCATCTGGAAGGTGACTAAACCTCCACAGGGCATAAAGAAATGGGGAACTGATGTGACAATGCCCTGAATGAAGGGACGTTGCATCAGGAACTTGATTTGGCCTGGCCTATCAGTGACCCCAGCTTTGGTATGAAGCAGAAATCCTCAGTGGTTTAGGAGCAAAATCTGATTCACTGTGTACTTTGGCAGTTTGCTGCTTCCCTTCCCAATCTCTTCCATGTAGAGAATGACCAGGTTGTCATAGGGCTGTTTATCACACACTCTGATTATCCAATTAAACCAATTTATGATGGAGACATTCAGCACAGCAGGTAAGTGGAAGGGGTAGGGTTTCCTTGCGGTAAAAAGTGTCTTTCTTCACTCAAAGGCTCTTCATGGAGTGATTTTAATGAGCAAGCAGTACCAGTGCAATATTGAGAAACAGTTGCCTATAGGTCAGAGTCAGGTTAATGTTTTATATTATTGCATGGCTTTACCTGTGGCTGCACTTCTCATGGCATATCTATGTCACAGGAATCCTTCATAACCTCCTGGATAAGATAGGAACATCCAACATCCTGTGTGCATCTGAAAGCTCAGACACCCTAAGGAATGCAGAGTGAAGGCTTTCCACTGAATTATGGTCACCAGGGTTCCTGAACTAAGAACCTTTCTGTCCCTTGGTTTCTACATTTCCCCTAGAGTTCAGCAACACCAACGTCATTATCACTAAACCTTTGAGATCCCTGGATAAAAGCCTCCATCAAAGGGCACAATTATGTTATTAAACAGTAACTGCACAGTCTAAATTGTTATTAATAATAATATTTATCTCTTGCAAAAGAGTTGTACTTTAGAGCAACATTTTTGATCTGCTAGATGTAATTACTAAACAGGATCCTACATGTCCTTGTTCCCCCAAACTGGCCTTCCTCCTGCAAAGTAGCAATCTAATTTAAAACATAATTCCCCTGAAGGGGAGGATGGAACAGAGGGAGTCAAACCAGTGCATAGAGTAAGAGCAGAATGAGTCTGAGAAATCCTGCTGACAGAACCACACTGTCCTGCATCTGCTTGTCATCAACCCATCTGCACACAAGCTCTGAATTTCAGCCCAGAGGTCAGGGAAACTCAGTCCAGTGCTAAACGTATCTGGAGCAAACATGGAAGTGGCCACAGATCTGAATTCATCTCACATATTTCTGCCTTATTTCCCTGATGAACAGGATGTTGTAGCTCCCTTTACCTTCCCACTGCCCATCAGCTCGTAGGTTCTTGCTTTCTTCCCTCCCATCCGCAGTCTGTCCTTGCTGTGCTGGAGTCCTGAGCAGTAAGTTGTGGTTGGGATGGTCTGCAGCCCCACAATCCTGCATCAATCCTATCCTGGAAGCTGTTTGGAATAAAGAAACTAAACTAAAACAGGTTTAATGATGACTGAAGCACTGTGCAGAGATAAGCAATGGTGAGGAATCTGCTAATTGCTGTTCAGCATTGTTTATTTATGAGAGCTTCACAATCCACTGTGCCCGCATCAATGGCCCTGGCAAAGGTTTGCATCACCAGCTCAAAGTCCCTGAGAAGTTTTATACCTTGGTTATTTTTAAGTAACAAGAGATCTGGCTGTACTTTCTTCCCTTTGTCTCTGGGTTGGGGCATGGGGACTGTTTAGCTGCTCTTGTGCTTCCACAAGGAAGATGAAAAAGGACTCTGTTAGGAACTGAAGTGACAGGATAATGAGCCAAAGAATTGAAAAAGGGGAAATTTAGGTTAGATACTACGAAGTAATTCTTTACTCTGAGGGTGGTGAGTCGCCCAGGGATGATGTGGATGCTCCAACCCTGGCAGTGTTCAAAGTCAGGTTGGATAAAGCCTTGAGCAACCTGGTTCAGTGGAAAGTGTCCCTGCCCAGGGAATGGGGATGGTGGGAGTAGATGACCTGTAAAGTTCATTGAAATCCCTTAACATTCCATGATTCTATAAACCCCACTATCCTATACAGCCTCACTTTTCCTCAGCTTTTCTGTGGTGTTCTGGATTGAGGACATGGACACAACTCCTTTTGAGTAAACCTTTACATGAGCAGCATTTGATTACCCAAATCAGTTACTTATGTATATAAATCTTGATACAACAGCAGAGCTTACAAGCAAGAGTTTTAATCCGTTTTTTGGTTTTGGTTGTTTTTGTTGTTTTTTTTTTTTTTTTTTGGTAGTTCTCAGCACACTCCATCCATCTAACACTGAAGCATTTTATTTCCACATGGTGGAAAGGAGGTTGGTTGAAGTAATTGACATCCTGTCTAGCTGAAAAAAATGAGATGCCACCAGCTCAGGTGACAAATCCTCTTTTGGGGAGCACTTCTACCATGGCAAATAAGTATTTCCCAATGTAACATGTTCATCCCATGTTTGAACAGGAAGAAAATGTGGGAAATGATTTGCCAATAGTGTCCAGGCTGGAGAAGAATGTGACTGCAAGAGTAAAATTAAGAGAGGTAAAGACCAGGATCTGAAATAAGGCATTTGGTTGCACTGAGGTTCTCTGCCTTCCAGCTGTCTGTCCAGGAGATACCATATCATACCTATGAGACCTGTGAGGTTGTCTTTGATCCCTTGAGTAGCTGAAATAGCACTAGATATCTGCATTTTAGCAGCTGAATCCAACACTTTATTCCCTGTCTCCATGTCTTTGAGCCCATGAAGCCCGTGATGTGTTCAGACTCTGTGCTGTATGCTGAGAGTGGGGAGAAAAGAAGTATCACATAGACAGAGAGGGCAAGAAAAACTCCTATATCTTGCTTTTTTCCCCCAAATTATCTCTTTTGATAGTCTGGAGAAAGGTGCTCCAAATCAGCCTCCTGATGGAAGGAAAAGCTGTCTCTCATTGGAATCCTTGAACATCTTTGGTGGCGCAAGTTTGGTGTTGCATTCCCAAGAGTGCATGAGAGAAAAGAAAATGGGGCAAATGAGGCTGTTGTTCTGTTTTCTCTCTGACAGATAAGTCAGAGGGTGAGGTGTGCTGCATTTTTAAAGAGACCAAGTAACCCAAAAACCATGTCAGATCTGCAAGCTGGAAAATATTATGTCAGGTTGTATTTACCCATGAAACTTGATCAATTAAAAGACTAGAAACAACCCTTTTATGTGTGTATTTTATTCTGTTGTCCACAGAAAGGCTAGAATGGTGGTTGGGCCCAGAGTGGGTAGAACTTTAAAACCAGCATAGTGGGATTGCTTTTTTATTTTCTTATTAAAAAAAAAAGGAAAATAGACAAATAGAATGAACGTTTTTTGTTCTGTCAGTTTTTGCTTCCCTGATTTGAAAGTAAAGAGGTGGATAAACATTACAGTTGATCAAATCTCAAAGAGCAGCACTTGCCAAACCAAAGATGATTGTGAGAGTTCATTACTATTGGCTTTTTTTCTTTCTCCTCCCTCAGAGGCAGAGCAGTCACAATGATATATTTTCACTCTCTAGGATAAAAATCTACATTTTACCGATATTAAATACAAACTGTTCCTAAGCCTTGATGTTGTAGTTCTTGCATAGTGACTCTGCCTGCATGCTCCATGGAAAAAGAGGACTGCGTTACACCGAGAGCAGCAATCAGGGGTTTGTGCCAAGGAGATGGGAGTTGGCATTTCTTAGAGAGCTCCACAACACACATGAGGAAAAAAAAATGTCTATCCTAGAAATGAATTTCATTTATACTGGCTTGAGAGAAAGGCACCTCCAGGAAGACACACACATGGCAGTTTTTCCATCTGAAAATTCCTTCTGCAGATTGAATATAAAACAAGAATAAAGTGCATGTACAAGTAACATGATACACAAGAGAAGAAAAAAAAAAAAAACTTAAAAGGAAAAAAAAAAAGAGTTGCAGTTACATCAATCAGAACAGAACACCAGGCTATGGCTCCCTGAGGATGGAGCCAGTATTGTTCCTGCAAGCAGCAGGCCCTCCTTGTGCCCTCGCCCACTTGCTTCCACTCCAGGTTGTCCCACACTGGCCAGCAGCCAACCCAGCAAAAACAATGACAGAAACATTTTGTTTCCAGCAGAAATAACTCCGTGTTTTGGCTTACCATGCAAGCACACAAACAGCTGGAATGGCGTTCTCTGGCAGTGGTGCCAATTTAAACTGTGCATGGAATTACACAGGCTCCCAGAGTGGAGCTCTGGGAAGCATTAGCAGAAACTCTGCAGTGCCTTGTGCTATGAAGGGCTGACTTGGTCACTGGATGTCCAGGCTGCCAAGCGGATGCTGGTTCATGCTGAGGAAAGGAATCCCTGTAGATTTACACAAATACAGTTTCCATCATGTGTCTCCAGTACAGGAATGGGAATGACCTTCTTTGCTCTCCTGTGGAGGTATGAGGGTGTTTTCCCACCACGCTCCACATTCATGATGGAAGATATCAGATTAGAAAATGAGCTAATGGAGAGTGAGTCAGGGAGCAGGGCATACAATTCACTTCCCTCCATGTAGGTATCAAAATATCATCCCTTCAAACAGGGCACACTGGGTGTTTGCTCAGGGGGTCTGGAGCACACAGAATACATCCTAGAACCCTTTGTGCTCATTTAGCTCCTCTAGCTCTTCCTTCAAGTCCAGAGGAAGCTGCTTTGAAGCCCTAAGTCAAAACTGTACCCCACTTCAGGCCAAACCACTGCAGGTTCAGCACTCACAAGCCCTGCCCAGCTGCATTCCTCTTCCAAGGTTGAGACAGCAGCACCCACAGGCAGCAACTGCCCCTCTCATTCCTGGGCACCATCCTGAATTGGTGAGGTCAGTTCAGCTTCTCCACAGTCAGGAGTCAGGATGAACCATCCAGCATGATGCACCCTGCCAACCCTCAGCTCCACGCCATCTGATATCAGTCTAACTCATCTCAGTCTCAGAGGTGCTGAATGCCATCTCTGGTGGAAGGGGGACAGGTGATTTGAAATCATATCCATTTGGGAGTTGAGATATCATGAAAACTAAGCGCCACTTTATTTTTATCACTCCAGAACAAGGAAAGAAAACAGTATCCTTGGATGCTTAAAACCAAAACAACCCTCCTTGTACATCCTGTTTGGGTAATGTGAATCCAGTGAAATCAGTGATAGATTACCATGATCCTCTGCACTGATATCTGCAGGGTAAAGTTTGTTCTGATGTAATGGCTTATGTTGCTCACCTACTCATGCATTTAAAAATTTTTGCCCAACTAAATGAACAATGACGTTTAGAGAGATTTTCATAGGAGTTCTGAGCCTAGTGTTCTTTTCTACCTTTCAAAAACGTTTATAGTGACTTTTGCTTCCAGTGTAATCCTCATTTTACCTTCCCCTAGACTTTTGCAAGCAAAGTCTATGTGCAAGTATTTTAGTGGAACAACTAGTTTTCATTGAAAGGAAGATTAGAGGAGGGACACAGGGGCCAGATGGAGACTGTGACTTTGTCATCAGAATCTGAATGGAGGCAAAGGGAGAAGCAGAGTCAGGGCTGGAGAGATACAGAGACTCAGGGAAGTGTTTTCCAGCTGTGACCTGAAGAGCCAGGTCTGCTATCCTTGTCCCACTCTTGAGGACTTTGCTAGTAAATGATTTCTCTTGGCAGCACTTCCTGTGGCAAAATTCCAGGCACTTAGGAACTGCAATAAGACACAGAATATCACCTACCAGTTTGATGAGATCCCTCTGTTGTGGCTGGTCTTTTCAGTCCACCCCAATGTCCACTTATCCTCAATTCATCTGGGTATCATGGGAAACAGTGCTGGAAGCCTTGCCAAAGTAAGACAGACAACAATCCCCTCTTCCATCAAGCCAGCCATCTCATCCTAGAAGGCAATCTTCAGGGATCCTTTACCTTTTATATAACCATAAACTGATAGTGAATGCTCTCAATCAACTTTTTGTCCTTAACAAGCTTGAGAAAGTCTTCCAAAATGGTTCCCTCAGTCCTGTCTGCCTGAGTTCAAGCAGCATTTAGGCTATGCTCTGGGGCATGTGATATGACTCTTGGGGTGCCCTATGCTGGGCCAGGAGCTGGACTCGATGATCCTGTTGGGTCCCTTCCAATTCAGTGTATTCTGTGATTCTGTGTAAGACTGACCAGCTTATATTTCCCCAGATCCTCCTTCTCATCCCTCTTGCAAACAAGGGGGACATTTGCTTTCTTCCAGTCTTCAGGAACCTCTCCCAGCTGCCAAGACTTTTCAGAGATAACTGCAAGTGATCTTGCATTTACATCAGCCAGCTCCCTTAGCACCTCTGGGTGTGTCCCATCAGGATATTGGATACATGTACTGGGATATCAGAGTATATGTATTAGATTCAGATTTTAGTACTTTTTTTTTTTTTCTGGTACATATCATTTTTAAGATAGATTATGTTTGCAGAAGGTGCTGTAATGCTCAACTAAATGAAAACAGAACTGCTTTAATGACACTGACCTTTCAATATACTGAGTCACCATGACTCTTGTGTCAGCCTCAAATATATCCTTTCCAAGTAACTTCCTTGGAACGATGGTGTCAGATGAAGAAAGAGGAATAGGCCAAAAGCTATTGGAAAAATCTTGCTGTTGTGTAAACAGAGGTGTTTGGATAAATGAGGTGTGTGAGTACCATATGAGAAAAAGAAAGCAAGCAAAATAGAGCCCTGCAGGGGTCTAAAGGGAATACATAACTTTTTAATTTTTCTCTGGAATTTTCTTTTCATAATCACTGTACCTGATAACGGAGTCTCACAGCTTTTGATGGATCTGCTGCTAACACATTCAGTTCTGAAACTTACAGGGGGGACCCAGGGAGGTGGGAGCTGGGATTTCAGAGGAGCCCATAGTCAGCCTTTCCAGCTGGGCTGCAGCCAGGGTTTCAAAACCAAGCTGAGCAAGAAAAAGAATAATTCTTAAAAATGAGGAAATGTGGGTGACTCTTTGGGGGCTTTAACAGAAGTTGAGCGCTTTTGACACAAATCCAGTATGCAATTACAAAATACCTCATAAAATCACTGCCCACTTAAACCCGTTTAGTCACCTCACACAAGAGGAAAAATTCTTTAAATTATAGCCGGTAGTTTACAGGCATTCACTTTGTACATTTCTGAGGAGCAATACAAAAGTTTGTTTCTTTGTTTCTCCCAATGGCGAAGAGGTAAATAAAGTTACAGATGACTTCTAATGGATTGCACAAATTGTGTTTTGTAGTTGCTGACCTCCACCAGGTCTGTTTCACATCATTCTGTATTTAAAGCATCCCTAACTAGCTGCACTTTGGGTGTTTCTCTCAAATTAACCAGGTCCCAGTATGTCAAAGTACATATGTCCAAATGTTGCTGTGACTATGATTTTCCTAAGCTGGCTACAGTTTATGGGTTTTAAACTTTTATCAGGACATAGTAACAACTAAAATAGCCTAGCACTAGAAGGAAGTTGGAAACAAAGATCCACCCAGCTGGGAGCAGTTTGATTGCTTCCTAAAATAAAGACCAAAGCAAGAATAAGAGAAATTTCTCAGTTTTTCTCAGACAGAAGATTTCCAAATCATTATTCCAGCATCCATTGGGTCAGTAACTGCACATATCCAGTTGTAATAGCAGTTTCTCAGGATCCACACTAAGAAAAGCACATAAAGTTCATAAAAGATTACTTTATCAGGCCTATTCAGAATTTTCCAAGTTTATTAAGCACTCTGACATCCTACAGTGGAAAAATTAATGCAATTTTTATGTTGTGAAAGTGGAAACTGATTCAAAGGGCTAATCCAAAAGATGGTCAAGTGCCTGAAATACATGTAGAGTCTAAGTCAAATAGGACACCTTGGAAAAGGATAAATATAAGGGTGAAATGATGGACACCTACAAAATAATGAATGATGCAATGAAACTGAAAGGGTAGTAACAGTTTGATCTATAAGGCAGTGGAGGAGATGTGGGACAGACACCGATTTCAGGCAGCCCACAAAGTGTATAAGGCAGCAATTTTAAAATAATGACCAAAATAGAAAAGAAATGTGCTTTCATCTATCTCCTGTAAGGCAAGAAGTATGGAATTCATTGCCAGGCACTGCAGTGGAGACTGAAGGAATAAATGGCTTCAAAAAAAAAGGACATTTACAGATGTTTGTACTAGGTTTGTTCTGGAGATTTACAGATTTTTTAAACCTCCAGATAACCCCCTGGAAGATTACTGGTTACAGCAGGGAAAGGACTATGTAGTGTGTTCACAAAAAATTGCTTACTTGTACAAGGCAGAATTTCTGTCTGATGCAACCACGCAAGGCTGGAAGGTAGGCAGCAAACAGTAATAAGCACTGGCAGCAGCAAGTTTCCCTTTTATAATCCACATTTCCTCAGTATGCCTGTCCCCAGTCCCAAAAGTGTAGCAATTCAATCGGAACCACCACCATCAGCGTGTAAGGTATTCTCCTTCCACACCATGTTTGCACCCACCTCGTGCCATGAAGAAAATGTCTATCCCAGGCTGTGGGGCAAGGAAGAATCTGGCCCTAGGTACTTATTGTTTCCTCTGAGGTCTGACAAGGACATCAGCCTCCATGGACAAATAACTGGCACAGAGGGAAAAATCCTGATGTGTTCCTGCCAGGTCTAAATGTCAAAATTGTTTTCAGAGGGCTGATCCAAAACTTACTAAGGTCAACAGCAAAAAGTCCTTCAATTTCAAGGGGGCTCATGATGAGTTTGTGCTAGAGAGGAATTCTCAGAAGACTTCTTCCACAGACAGACGGACAAGAGAGCATGAGATGATTAGTAAGAGTGTTTCAGTTTCCCCTGTTAAGCAATGGTTTAATAAAAGCAGTTTTCACAAGTATTTCACAATAACCAGAGGATGTTACACTCGTGGTTACACATTCTAAACAGCTCCACAGGCATCAGCAGATGAAACTATTTGGCCGAGTGAATGGAGCTACAAACCAAAACAAACAGACCCTGGCTTCAATAGGCAGTCACAGTCTTGCCATTAATTCGTGCTTTTTCATAATCGAATAACGCCAGACAACCCCAGAAAACCCATGTGTAGCCACTTGCTAGCTTCATCAGCAAATATCCTTCCAGGATGTGATTGCAGGGCAGGGCTTTCCCTGTGGGACAGTGCAATGTGTGTGTAATGCAGCAGCTTCCCATGTGTGTCTGCTCACTCAGGTCACACCTTGGACCGCCTCAGCAAGGTATGGGATGATGCAAGGTTATTGTCCCTCATCTGGGCCCACAGACTTCAAGAATCAACAGACAGCTGGGGCATTTTTGCTTTGCAAAGGTGGAAGAGCCTGTGCAAGTCTGGCAGGGAGGCTGTGAGGAGAAGAGGCACCCCGGAGGAGTGTGAGGATGCTGGAGACTTGTTCCAGCTGAGGGTCTGGCCACTGGCGTGCAGCACTTACTTGTCAAGACAGCAGCAAACATGCAGAGGCACTCATCCTCACTGTTGATCCTCACTTGCTGGTTTGAGATATTCTTAGCACCGTTAAATAGTCAGAGGAAAGTTTAGGGGTCAGGGCTGCAGCCCCTTGCTTCTTAAAATGTTACATTTGGAAGTGTTCAGACCTTAATTAAATGCTCTCTCAACTGTTCACTCTCAAAAAAATCCAACATAAAATAAATTTCTTCTCTCCCAGACAAAGTATGTGTTTTGGTTTTATGTTTGTTTCTGAAACCTAGGACTCATGAAATGCTCCAGTCTGTGTAGCAAGCAGATTTGTTATCAGGGTTTCTTTTCATCCTTTTTGTTTTTATTTGTTTTCTTCTTCTTTTTTTTTTTTCCTCTTTAATTTTATTTTTATGGAGTATTCATGTTTATTTCTATGCCTTGGGGGAAACTCAAGCCATTTGACTGTTTAAGATAGCCACAGTCAGACTGAATAGTGCTTCATCTGTGATGGGGGAAATAGGCATCTATTTACAGTGCTGGGGATGTTAAACTTGGAAATAAGCTTTTTATTTTTATTTTTAACCTGGAATGGAGCTATGTATGGCTGCAGACATTTCTCCATTTAGACTGCGGGTCTTTCCAGTAATTATGGCCCAAACCCAAGTCCCACTGACGTCAATGGGATTCTGTCCATTGACTTCAAGGAGAACTAGATCAGGATTTGCCTTGAGGAACACAGCCAAGGCAAGAGAAAGTCTTCCACTTTCCCACCAAAGGAAAGACAGAGTGAACTTAAGGATCACTCTGAACTATTTCTTCTCCTCCTACCTGCTCCTTTTGCATAAATTTAGGGTCTCTCTGGCCCATTTCAAATTCTCTTGCAACTTCCATTAATGCATCTCACCATCCCTCTTGTCCTTAAAGCCTGTTTGTAAAACCTGTGGTTCTAAAACCTCTGGAGGTGTGCTAAAATCAGGCAGGATGCTGTCTGCCCTTCTGTGACATTCATGCCTCTGCTGCTCTGTCTTTTCTTTCCAGTCTTTTACTCTGAAAAGTTTCTGAGGCCAAGCTGAAAAAAAAAAAAAAAGAAAAGAAAAAAAAAAGGACCAACTGCTTATTGTCACACTTTCTCGTGTTTATATTTTTCACAATTGTTTACTCTGCATACAGTAGTTTTAGCTTACAGGCCTTAGCTGGTTCATTCTCTGTTGACAACAGGTGAGTTTTCCCTACAGCCTCAGCAGGGAATGAGGATCTGCAGCAGGGCAAGACAAGGGAGACGGGGTAATAGAATTCATCCATGTCCCTCTCACCAGTTAACAGCTCAACCCAATTAGTCCTGAGACACAGCGCTAATTACCATGGGTGAGGAGCCACGCGTGCCTGGCTATTCAGCTCCCAGGAGCCAGTGTGTGGCACTGTGTGGTGCTCTGTGAGCACACAGCTCACCCAGCCCTGGCACTGAGACCTCTAATGCAGTGCCAGTAAAGGCAGGTATTGGCTCTGGAGGCAAAGGGATGAATTGGGAGCCCTGACTTATAGGCTGAACAGCTCTAAGATTCAGCTCAGTGCAGCTGAAGATTTGGGGGTATGAGGGGAAAGCAGAGGGGTGAGGGAGAGGAGAAAGGCTAGAAGACATGAGGGAGATGAGACTAGACTTGGCTTTTGAGTTGTGTCTCCTGCTCTCACACCCTCTCATTCTTGGATTTTCTTATTGCCACTGTCCTTCATGTATGTCAGCCTCCCAGATGCCTGATGCAAGAAGTGGGGTGTGAGCTGAGACAATTGCTCCTGTCTCTACCCCTAGATGCAGGACTACTTTGAGGACCTAGGCAGAGCTCTGGGGAGCCATCTAGGCTTTTCAGACAACTTCTACCCCCAAACTCTGAATGCTGCTTTTCAGAGGTAGCAATTAACCTTCTGACACAAACAAAGTGCTTTTTTGGTCAGCCTAGACAAAGTCAGTTAGAAGCACATCCTGTTGTCCTTGGGATGTTGAAGAGCTGCTAATCTTCAAATTTGCTGAGAAGAGGACTTCTGCAAGGAAAAGGCATATCCAGTAAGTGACAGAGTGGGATTCTTTACAACAGTGGTATAAATCTGGGAAATCTCCAGCACATAATAAGTCTGTGCCTCGTTTCTCACATTTAGCAGGATTAGAAGTGGAACCATCTGCTGATCATGAGACAGGCAATGATCAACAAACCTGTGTTATTCCACCAAATGTTTAGCAAAAGATAATCCAGAAATGAGAAAAATTGCACTATTCTAAGCTTATTTTTCCTTTCTCATCTTTCTGCCTGAGAAAATCATCATCTCCAGAGAGGCAACCATGATATTTTGAAAGCAAGAAGAGAAAAAATTTCCTTTTCATGATTTATGGAACTCATTGACTCTTTCAGCACTGAAAGCCCTGAAGAAGTCCAAATGCATAAGCAGCTGAAGCTACAACAGGTAACCTGGGAGGAGTATAGAGATGAAGTTACCTATAACATTGCATAGGGTTGGTGTGAAGAAGGCCAAGGTGAAACTGGAACTGAACTTGACAAGGGGAACGAATAAGAGGACATTCTGCAGGTCTGTTAACCAGAAATGAAGGTCAGAGAAGGTGTTTTCCCCCTCAATAAACAATACTGGTAAACTGGTAACAGCAGATGAGGAGAGAGCTGAGGTACCCAACAGCTTCTTTCCTCAGTCTTCAATGGCAGCTCCCCCCCCACACCCCTTGAGAGGATGGACAGCAGGATGGGGGCTGAAGGAGCAAAGTTCCTTCCACTGTAAGTAAAGATCAGGTTTGTGACCACCTGAGGAACCTGAAAGTTCTCAAGTCTATGGGGCTGACCAGATGCATCCCAGGGACCTGAGACAATTGGCTGGTGGAGTGGCCAAGACATTCTTCATGATGTTTGAAAAGTCATGTCGTTAAGGTGAAGTCCCAGGTGATAAGAGGAGACATTGTACCCACCTTTAAAAAGGGTTAAAAGGAAGACTCTGGGAACACTGAGCTGCCATCCCCACCTCTGTGCCATGGAACAGTCCTCCTGGAAATTCTGCTAAGCTACATGGAGGACAAGGAGGTGATTCAGGACAGCCAACACAACTTCACCTAGGGCAAATCCTACCTAACTGACCCATCAGCCTTCTGTGGTGGAGTGACTCCATCAGTGGCCAAGGGAGGGGCTACAGATGTCCCTTACCTGGACTTCTGTAGACCCTTTGACATGGTCCCCAACTGCATCCTTCTCTCTAAGCTGGAGAGAGATGAATTTGATGAGTAGACAGTTAGTTGGGTAACAAAGCAGTTGGACAGTCATATGCAGAACATCGTGGCCAAGGGCTCAGAGTCCCAAGTGACAAATGGTGACATCTCAGTGACCAAGTGGTGTCCTTCAGGGGTCCATACTGGGACCAGTGTTATTTTTTGGCTTCATCAATGACAAAGGCAAAGGGACCAAGGGCACCCTCAGGAGACTTGATGATACCAAGCTGAGGATGCAGGGACATACCCGCAGGTTGGGGCCATCCAGAGCACCTGGACAAGGCCCAAGAGTGGCTCCTGGGAATGTCCTGAGGTTTAACAAGGCCAAGAACTCTTGGCTGTGAGGGTAGTGAGACCCTGGCACAGGTTGTCCAGAGAAGCTGTGGCTGCCCCATCCCTGGAAGTGTCTAAGGCCAGCTTGGATGGAACTTGGAGCAACCTGGGTGGTGAAAAGTGTCCCTGTCCATGGAAAGGTGGTTGGAAGGAGTTCTTTAAGGTCCCTTCTAAACCAAGGCTCTCTATGATTCTATGCCAAATTTTTTCTTGCAGGGTTCCCAGCTCATGTAGCATCTCTGTTCAGGGGCCTGCCTGGGCAAATAGAAAGGATAAGGCAATGTTGTCATGTTTTTTGGCTGAAGGCTGTTTCTGGTGGACAATTCCTTACCCTAAACATATTCAATATTACAAGTACCTATCCCATTTACATCAGTGACCAGAGACACCAAATGAATCCAAAGTCCTCTGACCCTGTAAAAAGAGCAAAGGAATTTTTTCTACAGAAATCCTCTTTGGTAAGTGAACAACATCAGAAAAGGGTAAAAATTGAGGATCCTAGCTATCATGGCCAGGAGAACAAGAAAAAGGGAAAATGAATTTTCATTACAGCTTCCTCTAACATGGGATAAATTTTTGCTTAATGTACACATCAGCAAGAAGAGGATGTAGAAGTAGATAACAATGCTGAGAGCAGCAAAGACTTACAGAATTCTGCTGAAATTCTCAGTCATAAACCCTGAAGGAGGTCAAGGGGAAGGTAATAAAGAATCATATGATATCAAATCAGGAAAAAGTACAATGGTCTTTTCACCTGACAGCCCAATCCTGCTTTCTCTAGTGCGTCTTCTATGCCTGATTCATTGGTTAAAACACAGAAAATGCTAGTAATAATGATAATATGCTTCAAGTAATAATGGGCAGAGTCATTGTGCAGCACAGTTCAGTTGGAAATGTTGGTGAGTATAGAATTTTCTTTAGCATACAGCCTAGCAATGGACAGCTAGGGTTATTTGGAGGGTTTCCAGACTGGACATCATCAGGACCAAACACCATCAGGATACCTCTTCTTTTCCAGCTCTAAGGGTGAACCCTCCTGCTGGTCAGAGAGGAATCACCCTCATTCTTCCAGGTTGTGGCAGAAGGCAAAAGAAACTGAGGGAGAAAACACATCACCAAGAAGCCCACAGAGGATGCTGTTATTACAGTGTGGCTAAATTAGCTTCTGAAATCTGTATTGTACTTTTAAACACTTACTGTGCTTCTTCTTTGATGAATCAAATCCCCCCGTCTGTTTTCTCCTCTTCCTAGGAACTATGTGGACTTTTGGCAGCATCTGGAAATAGCTAAAAGGAATATTTTAACGCCAACAAAGCGGTGTCTTCCAAGAGAGAAATATGCTATTGAGAATCACCTTGTTCCATCTATATAACCCCTGAACAGCTCCCAGAAATTTTTTGTCCCCCTGAGGCAACAGAATTAAAAATAGAGTTCCATAGAGAGTACGACTTACGTCGTCCGTCACCACATCTGACACTGATGCAGAAATGGATATTTATAAACTGGGCAATTTGAAAACAGTCAAGTAAATAAGACAGAGTTCCTTGTTATTTGTATGGTTGTCCACCTTGAGTAGATTCATTGGTCAGCCAAGGCTAAGTCTGCATATTTTTCTACATGTTCTTGTCCTGCTTTGGATTTGCACCTGTTTAACAACAATTCAAAGGTCAGAATCTGGCCTTGGGCAGCTGTCAGTGTAGGCTCATGTGCTCATTAGTTGTTTCATTGTGAACAAACTGTTTGCAGAATGAAGGCCAAGCTGTGTTTTCAATTATGCCATAATATAACTGGATTATTGCCACTGCCTTCGTGGGTTACATCGGCCCACAGAAACGCGGATCGAAATCTGGAGTGAGGTCCAAGGGGTGTTCTGGGAGAGGTCCTTTCTTCATTGGCTTTCAGAGAAAGCAGTAGTCAGGCTTGAAGTGGTAGAAGTAAACAAACTTATATACACCCAGCATTGCTTCTCCAGTTCAGAGACTGTCCATGGAATCCCAAACATCTGGAGCTCATTACCATGCTCGCCTCATTGAAATAATTGTTTAATTAGCTTCCTTTTCACTTTCTCTTTCTCTCCTCCCTCCTGTTTTCTTCACCACCCAAATCCCAGATGCCAAACTCAGTTTGAAAAACCCCACCAAAACTGAGATTCATCCATGGCAATTCGGTCTGCAGGAAAATATTTCTATTCGGCCTTAAACAAACATTCTCAGGACTTACAGCATCCCATCATTAACTTCCCTTCCCTAAAGCAACTGAAGCTGTCAATTTTTTTTCTGTATTTTCCATTAGCTGCTCACAAATTTTGAAGCAAGCAAGCCAAGAAAGGTACAATTATTTGGCTTAAGAATCCTTATAGTGGCCAATACTTACAGGAACTTCCAAACCTAATCCATGGTAAATCTAGTTTCCTTCTTAACTGAGCACTGAGAGTGCAGATTTAAAGCCTCCTATCAGCACCTCATTAAGGAATAGAACATCCTCCTTGAGTGGAAGATGGAGGCCATTCCCAGAAAAACAGAAACTGGATAATCCTGCCCAGAGGTGAAAACTGGAACAGTCAAAAATACCATGTTAGCACCACCAAAGCTCCAAACAATACATGTCTCAGAAAGACTAAGTTAAGCACAACAATTTTTGGCTAGCCTACCAAAAAAATTAAGGCAATAAGATTAAAAATTTTTTGTTGCATTATGACAGATCCCTCTGTAACAGAGTGATGACACAGCTTCTGTCTGGAGCAGCAGGCCAGAGCTGAGCAAAACCTCAGCAATGTAAACAGAGACCTGGTGAAAAGCATATGGTTTCATATACCTCTACAAAGCCAAGACTCAACCTACAGCACTTTTTGAGTCTTTATTTCCATCTCTCACCATGGCAGATGGATGGTGTCTATCTGTACCTCTAGAATCGTCTGCTTGCTTAGGATCCCCATCTGCTACACAGAACTGTGTGAGAGCCAAATGTGAACATGTCTGTGCAGATCTGTGCCCTATGCCCACTGTCTCCTGACATTCGTACACTGTCTCCTCTGCTCTTGTTAAAGATGAAATTCCCAAAACATGAAAATATGAAAAATCTTGCAATTATCTACATTATTCTCCAGGAGCATTTGGTTTTCACTTTGCAAATTTACATACATGGAGTAAAGTGCAAAAGGGGTGTTGTTACTGGTCATAGTTTCCTAGGTGGGGACAAAGCAGTGGTGCAATGCAGAAGCAGTGGAAAGTTGCTTTTGCCTGAATTCTGTTTCTGTGTAATTCCTCTTCACATCAGTAGCAGAAAGGTTGGTTTTGGAGCCTGGAAATCCAGGGATACACTACTCGTGTTGGAGTTGCAACACCAAGCACTTCAGAGGTTGCCACTCTGGATTGAGCTGCCTCAACAGGGACCCATGGCCACGTCTCTGGTGAAGGAACAGCTCCCCAGCACCTACCACACAATTCCCAGCTGGAGGGATCCAGTCTCTGCTACTCTTCCTGCAGATCAGTGCTGCCTTCCCACCCTTCACTCTGCAGAGAAGACAAATTGCTTATCAGACCTGAGATGTTTTCAAGCATCAGACTTCAGAGCTGTCCTCAAGACTTGATTTTTTTCTTTCCAATAAAGGATTTTTATTGTCATATGATGAAATACATCCTTCAGGAGATGCTAAAATTGACTACTCTAAGCAAAGTCTGTTTATACTGAGGAAGAAAAACCCAGCCCTTGGGGGGGTGGAAATTGCAGTGTAAACAGACAGAGAAATGTCATCCAGCCACTGCAATTTGGCTTAGGAGAGACAGATGAAAAGGTGTCATTTGTTTTGTTAAGTTTCAGTCCGTATCATTCTGAGAGGGCTAATTTATTTTGGGCCTACTATATCTATACGAAAGCCTATCACCAGATTGTGATGTTATTACTACTTTCATTCCAGGAAAGGATCTGGAAGAATTTGGAAGGATCCCAAAGAAGAGT
This sequence comes from Formicarius rufipectus, assembly GCA_013399695.1. Taxonomy (NCBI): domain Eukaryota; kingdom Metazoa; phylum Chordata; class Aves; order Passeriformes; family Formicariidae; genus Formicarius; species Formicarius rufipectus. The sequence goes on from VXAU01000228.1 coordinate 103,826, forward strand.
CTGGCCAGAAGTAGAACATTTAGGTTGCATACATGGCAGAAGTTCCCTCAACAAGACAATTAAACTGACAGGTGGACAGCAACCTGATGGCTTATCTTTGTTAAAACACACCAAGTGGGCTGAGATGAGGAAAATCTTCCATGTCTTCAGGCTCTCAGTTCCCAGGGGAGTGTGTGCTTCCCACCTTCCCTGACAGCCATATAGCCATGGTGCTGTTCAAAGGTTTAGCACAGCATCTATTAGAGGGATCATCTGCCTTATTGTTCAGCCCATGAAAAAGCAAGTAGGAGGTGTGGAAAAACCTGACTGGTGTGGAAAGGGTCTCTAGAAACCCACATTTTGCCCCCAAATTTGTAGATATCACTGAAAGACAACATTTGTAGGCAACAGCGCAAATTAAAATGTGAGGTATTTCTTCTACAACACCTCAGAATAAACTGAAGTAAAAACAAAACAAAACAAAGCAAAACAAACAAAAATACAAACAAAAACAAACAAAAAACCAAACACAAAACAACAACAAATAAACAAACAAGCCTAGATAGATTAATGTTGGAAAAAATAGAACTATCAAGAATCAAACAACACCACAGTCACAGATATTTGTTTAATATAAATAGATGGTAACTCACTTTGGAAAAAGAAATCACTGGTGAAGTTGCCTGGAAAATGACCACCTGCTCCTGTTCTGGTTCCCAGGATAGAGGGGATATCAGGCTGGATAGACCCTTGATGTGTTACATCTGCTGTTCAATTGAGTTTGCATTTAGGTCCCAAATGAAGTTAGACAATAGAGTTGGGAACTGGACCCAGGCTTTCCACATGCAACAAACAAGTGTATGCAATCTCTTGACTGTAAAGGAAAAAAAAAAGAAAAAAAAAAGAAAAGATAATTTTAGACCCCCCAAAGTGCTTTATGCTGGTATAGATGATGAAAGTATGAGTAGCTATACTTGACACATTTCCAGTGAAAATGTAGGTCCTGAGGGAATTAAGTGTTCCTCTCATAGTGTCAGCATTGCAGATTGGAGTGGTGATGTCTTTGAGCATTCATAAAATGAACCTCAAAGAAATATTTTTGCATTATGCATTATGATGTTTCATTCATTCTTCAAAAAGTTGCTAAACTAAGGGCCTCAGTGTGAGTCTGCACCTCAGGCTGAGGTTAACATTGATAACTTAGATATTTGAGAAAATAGCACCTCCAGTGAAGTGTGAATAAAACTTTTCAATTCAACAAGGCATGTATGCATCTGACACAGTGGCGAATTAAAGAACATGATTACTGTCTTTATCTTCTGGGGGAACCATAATGTCCTCCACCCAGACCTTTGCTGTTGGTCTGTTTCCACTGCTGGGTGTAACTTCAAGGCTCTTGTGAGTTTACATCAAACACTTTCAAACAAACATTATTTTTCCTTCCATACCTGTAAAGTATAATCAAGCTCTGATCCCAATTAGGGCCTTAGTCACTGTTATCATCTTAGGCAAATAAATGCTAATACTATTACAATGATAGGGCAATAAATTATATGCACTCAAAAGAAATATCTGAGGATTTGAAATGAGGGTATTTCCTAAGAAAGGGCAATTCTTGGCCATCAGGCTATTTCCAGAGAGGATTCTGATGCATTACTGGCTTGAAATGTGTTTTACTGCTCAAGACTCCTGTTCTGGGCCTTGGACACACTTATATTTCAGCTGACAGTTTAAACATTATGCTACAGGATTGGTTTTTTTCCTGAGTTTTGGGCTTTTTTTGCTTGACTGGGGTTTTTTGCTGTTGATTATTTTTTTAACCACGTTTTCCCAGTGTATTTGTATTGCATTTTTTCCTTTCTTTTCCCTCCTTTCTGAACTCAAGCAATACTGTTTTCCAAGTTTCCATTCATCCTGAAGATTTCTTTCTAAAAATCATTAAACAACCACACATATTAGGCCACCAAAAACTGGTGTCTTAAATCCACTTCACTAAAAGTATACAAATAAAATAATTTTATTTTTCAGAAGTTTTGAAGACCCAATTGCTTTTGGAAAGGTTCTCAGGAGAAACAGACTAACACAACCTTCAGGCGCCTTGTTAGGTGACATGATGACTTGTGTTTGGTTTTACTGATGCAAAATACAGGCTGGAATATACACTGCAATATATTTAACATAAATCCATTAAAAAAACCCAAACCAAACAAAAAGATGCAAGTCTGTGTGCTTTTGTAAACAATATGCTTTCCATAGAAAATACTGATATTTTGTCAAGAAAGAAAGGATGCCTATTATTTTTTGATGAAAATTGGAAATGCTTCCATCCAATATGACACACAAGCCCAACATTGTTCCACAGCTAAGTAGTAATTCAGAATTTGTATGTTCTCATTTTGGGTTATATGCTGCAGTCTCCAACTAGCTTTCATCCTGCTGGTGTATAATAGGCAATGATTTTTGTGGTACCCAGAGACCATTAGAAAAGTGGGGGAAAAGTGTATTTAGACATAGTTTGGCCAGAGGGACTAGACAAACAAAAGGCAGAGACACACAGACCTGGGATCCTGTAAGAACTTCTCCTCTTCTCAGAATGTGAAATGGAACTTGACCTGATGCTAAATGTCATTAATGCTTTGCATTGCTGACAGCTTTGTTCACTGTAGTTGAGATGCTGAATATAATAGCAAAAAAAGAACTGGAATTCCAGACAATGTTGACAAATTATCACAATGGTAATCACACAGAGCCTGTGAAAATTCATTTTCTATTCCTGTCTGTATGTCTGACTTGCTTAAAGCCTTTGTCCTACAGTCATTCTTCTGGTTGTAGTGTTCCTATAGACGTGCAAGCAAGTTTCAGAAAGCTCTGGAAGAACAGTTATTGCCATTTTAAAGGCTGTAAAGTATGCCACAGAGATATTCTGTGTGGATGACTGAGCCAGGCCTTGCTTTGTACATGATGCAGTGTGATTTCTGATTGGGCTTATATCACTGCATCTCCAAAGGAATTTCTACCTGTACCTCCGTATTCCAAGAGTATTTCAGAGTTATTTCAAATACAGACTTGTCAGAGCACAGATATCCCCTTGATTCCCTCTCTTAAAGTTAAGCTTTTGGTACAAAAATTCAATTTAAGTTTTTTGTTTGTTTTGTTTTGGGTTTTTTTTGTTCGTTTTTTTGTTTGTGGTTTGTTTGTTTGTTTATGTTTTGGGTTGTTTTTTGTTTCGTGTTTTTGTTTTGTGTTTTTATTTTGTATTGGTTTGGTTTTGTTTGTTTTGTTTTGTTTTTTTTGGGTTTTTTTGTTTGTTTTGTTGGGGTTTTGTTTGTTTCTTTGTTTCTTTGTTTGTTTGTTTTAAAGTATATTTTCTGCAAGCATGCTAGGAATAGATTATGGCTCAAAACCTTACCAATCTCTAACCGGTGTCATATCATCTGCATGACAAATGCTGATTTTTATCATCTGGAAGATGGTGCTGTGTGGGAACAGATTATCCAGACAATCTGTAAAACTTCCATTCCAGGTGCTTTCCAGACCCAGTTAGACAAAGTTGGGATGTTCTCAGCCAGTATTGGTGATAACCTTATTTCAAGAGTTGGTTTGGACTCAAGACATCCAGATCAACTTCCCTATGGTTCTGTGAAATCCTCACATGAGAATGGGTGGTAACAACTTCTGCATCAGTGTCAGTGATTGAGACTGAATGCACAAGTGATGTTTAGACACTGAGATTGCTGAGCAGTCTTTTAAGTGACAGCTTAAAGGGATTAACTTCCATTTGAGCCCCTCTTGTAAGATACAGACCGTCATTATTGACATAGGAGATGTAAAAACCTTTGTCAATCACTGGAAAAGTCTCCCTGCTCCTCTTCCCAAGCACTCATTTTCCACAGCAGGCTTTGAACTGGTAACACAAACCTTGATGTAAAGATTGACAGGTAAAACCTCCCTAGGCAGCTGTTGCAATATCTTAGTTGGATAGCCCTGAATTTAATGTTTTCTGTAGCTTTTTTGCTTTTCCCTGCTATTGCTGTAACTCTCTTCTGCTAGGACAATCACTCTTTTTAGTTTATGTTTGCAAGACCTCATCTTTTCCCAGAGAGTGGCAAAGCAGTCAGTGTCACTCAGAAAGTTTGCCTGATTTTCCACAATCCTCAGACCCTGAGGCTGAAAACTGAGAGTCCATCTCCATTTACAGCACACAGGAGAAGAGATTTGCAGCTCCTGTCCTCATCATTCAACAGCAACCAAAGAGCTTTCATGAAGGAGGCCACATGGAAGAAGGGCAAAAGAGACGTAGTCCTGAGTGATAAAACTGTTTTGAACAGGACTTTTATTCTCTCCTTGTACAGCTTCTTCTGCATGACAGTCTGGATCTATGGGTGGACTTGTAGATACCTTCATAAGATAAGCAATAACAGATGCTTATACTAATGAAAGTAGTATACTAACAGAACCAGTCTGATTCTTCTAATTTGATTTTAAGACTGCATATTTTCCTGATTCCTTTGCATCATCAGAAGGTAATTTAAATATTTTACATGGTCTTGATGACACTGTAAACCAAAATACTAAATATCTACCAATAATGAGACAATTTAACACAAACAGGATTGTGATTTTTTGAGAGAAAGAGAACTATTTCACACTTAGATTCGGCAACGAAGCTGTTGCAAAGAGCAGTGATAAATCACTAAGGAAAACCAGCTGCATTTGAGAGAAAATTCTCCCTTTTCTGCAGAGTTTGGTTTCTGAAGGATGCTGGGAGCCTGTTAATCATGAAGTGCCAATAGCATATTCAGGCAGCAAAAATCATTGAAAGCCTTCATACAAATACTAACATTAAAAAAGTCCATTCACACAGACATTGCAGTCAAACCTGAGAAGTCAAGAGAGTCCAAGCTACAGAGATAGGATGAGATGATGGGATAATGACTCGATCTCCTGTCATGCAATAGACAGCAGTTTGCAAGTCCTTTTAGCTTTTTTCTGTCCTCATCCATGTGTATCTCAGTTTCTGTGAGTCTGTGTTTGAGGCACTCCTGGAACACCTTCACTTCTAAGCAAAGAAAAAGAAGTTCTTAGAGAGTAAAGAAATTGTTTCAAAATAAGGGAAATGATAAACTCTTCAAAGAGCTGACTGTTCAGTGAGTACTCAATAGGAAATGCACATAACTCTTTATTTGTTCTAAAACCTTGTTCTTCTTTTCAGCTGAATACAAGCTGGATAAAAGATAGGCAGAACTCTAGTAGCCTGGGTTCATAGTGAGAACTGGTTAATACTGATCAGAAGAATTATGGGCTTTGAGTATGTAAATTAGTTAGATCTCATAAGGCACTTCAGTATTTGATCAAACTAGAGGTTTGTCTATAGGTATATTTCAACTCCAGCAGTGAAATTCAGGGAATGTATTCAAAAACGAGGTGCATTTTTTCATAACTCCTGGCCCCATCTGCTATTGTACTTTCTCGATTCTCTCAGCATACACAGCATCACGTGAAATGCACACCCGTGCTTCTGTCCTCCACAAACTTTTTTCTAATTCCATTTTCAACCCACTGTTTTATTAGTGGCTTTCCAGTGTCCCGTAGCTGGAGTTCCACACCTTCATTGTGCATCATAAGAAAAACAGTTGATTTTGTTCATCAATGTTGCTTTCATGCTTGCACAACTTAAATTTTGTAAGGAATCATTGGTTTGCCAAGAAGAGCAGACAGGTGGGAGCTGAAAACATTGAAACAAAACACTGGATTTAACATTTATGGGGCACCTCTTGCAGTGGCTCAGAAATGGCACAGAGTAAACCAGAATCTCACCCTCCCTGTTAGAAGCTGACATTACTGTGTTGTGCTGCCCTTTTTGGTTTAACAGGACAGAAGGTGACTCTCTTGCACCACATAGGGAGAAATCAAGAGCCTTCTCCTCCAGCCAACAAAGTCAAACAGTTGAAGACTGGGTCCCATCTGTCCCGATGTGGACACCACTGAACACATCTGGTTTTGGCAGTGGGGAAGGAGGGTAGAGGGATTGGTTAACCTTTCTGTAATTGCTTTATTTTGATACACCTCTTCACTTCCTTTGTTGGAATAGGAATGGAAAGAAAGTTTATTTAAAAAAATAAAGAAATTTCTCTGAGGTGAGTTGTCACAAGAGAAAGTCTGGTTCTGCTGTTATTTTAGGCTTGGATGCCAAGGAGGGAATGTTGCAGTCCTGTTTTCTACCTGGTCAGTTCAGGTTTTCTGCTTAAGTCGGCACAGTTGGCCGGTGAGCCAAAACAAACAATTCCTGAGTGTGTCCATAGCCACAGAGGACTGGAAGAAGCCACTCTTCATTATCACTGCATTCACTGGGGCAGAGTTAAAGACTGAGAATTATCATCCCAACCATTCTACAGATGTGAATTAATACTTTGAAATCATCTGATCAACATGCACATGTTGGTCTATTGAGAAACCACTGTTCACAACAGACACCAAAGGGGGTTCACTGGACTGAGAATCACAGTAGTTCTGTCAGCCTTACAACAAAATGGAACGTATCAGTATGTGAGGAGACCAGTTATATGGAGACAATATTAGAGAAGTCACAGTGAATGGTGATGTCTGTGTCACAGAAACTGACACCTGCGGTCCCTAACCATTACACATGTCAGCAGCATCATACTTTTGACTAAATAGCCAACTAACTCTGTGACCTTGCTGCCCTTTCAGACTTAGACCACGTTACTGTCCAACATTGTTTCTGTTCTTGTGCTCTGTGTTTTTACTTCTTTTTCCCTCTCTAAGGGCCATAACATTGCAGGGAACTGGTATATTGAGAGAATTTTCTCCTGTAATATAGGTAGGCCAGAGGCTTGTTTCTTCTGAACAGAAATTGACTTCGTTCTTCTGGCTAGTTTGTTACCAAAATAAGGGTTTATTTCTTTCACCACAGAGTTCTTTCAACCTTGACTTCATCTTCCCTATGCCACTGTGGGTTCCCCAGCCCCCTAGTAAACCCTGCACCATTTCTTCTCCACTCTTCATTCTCAAGTCAAGCCTGGAGGAGAATGCAGGGAACATGGGAGACTGAAATACTTTGTACCTTCTTGACCTTTCTTCACTGAGAGAGTGGGTGCTCACTAGGACTTCCCAGGGAAGAGGTCAAGGCCCCAAGCCAGGCAGTGCTCAAGGAGCTTCTGGTTCATACTCTTAGTCACATGGCTCAGTTTTAGGCAGTCCTGTTGAGGAGCAGGGAGTTGGACTTAATGATCCTCACATAGCTCTTCCAGCTTTAGATATTCAGTGATTGTATGACCTGGAACAAGTCATAGGCTGGTCAGAAGAAATGTTGGTGGTGTTCATGCAGCTGTGTCCACGTGCGTATATCTGAGCAATTGCCCAAGGCTCTTCACCTAGACCACTGAGAGAAGCAGGAACCTGGGTAACTGTGGGAGACAACAGCAAGTTTAAACAATAGGTACACAGTATTTTTACCACCAAGCCTTTTGTAAGGGAACATGGATGAGAGTTAAGAAGGCTCAAGAAGTCTCTTGCAGGGAATAGTGAGAAATTAGGGACACCCAAGCCCCATGTCCCAGGCTGTCCTTCAGTGCCCTGCTCCATATCTCCCTCCATTTCACACACTCTCCAGGGGAGACCTTCACCCATGGGTTGAGGGTCAGCAGCCCTAAAGTACATCAGTGGTTACTCCCTGGAGAGCAGAGCACCTCCAGAGCTGCCCTATCATCCTGAAATCAGTCTGCACACAGGCAAGATTTGGGTGAACTGTAAAACGAGTTTTAGCCCGCTACAAGACAAAATTAAGAAACTAATTACTAGATCTAAAAATGGATAGAAGGAGTCAAAGCCATAATACACCTTTTTATCTGCCTATGCCTGGACCTGTTCCCAGCCTTTTCTCGGATTTGCATGGGGAAGAGCTGGTGAGACATATCTGCAGCTTGTTAGCACGGGGGCTGGTTCCTGAGATAAGGCTTGTCCCTCTGGCAGCATTTCCTTGCATTGGAACTGTTCACTTGGGGCAAAACCTCTCTGCAGACAGATGTCTCTCCTTCTGGATTCCACTCAGTAAAAAGCAACTTCATGGGAGTTTCCCATAACCCAGACCCTGCGTTATTAGTTCAGTTTGGGTAACAACTTGGTGAGAGGGGCGCTGAAGGGAATTTTTATGCAGTATTTGCTCATGGAATGCAATTTCATGCTGGGTGGCCAAGGCTATTACCACCCTGGCAGCCAATAGATCAGCCAGTCACATGCTGTAGACAAGTTTCTGTTTGGCAGAGGAGCTGCAGAACAGGAGTTGAAATGAATCCGAGTTGGCAAATGGCATTGTCTGCAGCCTGTGGCTCTGAAACCACTTCAGTGGTGACACTGAACTTATTATTTCTGTAAAGAACTGCAATAAGACCACCTGACTCAGAGTGCTTTCAGTTTGTGTCTCTCGGGTTACATAATGCAGGAGATTAGGTTAACCCTGATTTGCAGATGGGAACAGTCAGTTCCTGTAAGGAAAACACAAGTACCTTCTCCTGCTATTCTGTCTACTGCCATCTCAGTACAGATTTGAAATGTTGGTGTGTTTTTTTGTTTGTTTGTTTGTTTTTCTTTTCTGAATTTCTGTATCTAATCTATGTGATTAGGTGGCTGAAGATGTTTTAAATAAACACTGTCTTCCTCTCAGTCATTTGTACCAGTGTAAGCGTAAGGAGGGAAGAGATATATAAAGAAGGAAGAGATCTTTCTAGATTTGAGATTCCTCATATCTTACCTAACTATTTGCAAAACAAAAGCTTCCCTGAAACCTCACACATCTGTCTTGTGTCTTCGTGATGCAGGGTTTTGTTCAGGATGTGGATGTGGTACTCGTTTTCCATGCTCCTCCTTCCACCTGTGCTGACCTTGGGAATCGTGTTCTGATGCTTAAAAAAAAGCTCAGTAAATGATGCAGATATGCCTGTTGGACAAGTGCAAAATGCAGCCTCTGATTTCTGTAGTCCAGGTGAACTTAATGAGAGACATGGAGATAAAAAACACCTCTTAATTCTTCTTCCAGTGTTTCAGTAGCCTTGCTTTTGACCAGGGAGAGGAAGGGGCACTCACAGGGCAAGGCCACCACTTGCTGCTGGGGAACTCCCTTCCTGGCAGAGCTCCTGAGGTGCAGAGTCCCCAGGAACTGGCTGAGCTCAGAGTGCAAGCCAGGGAGTTACCATCAGCAGTACTTGCAGGGTTTGCTGTGACCTAAGCAGTCATTTATATTCTCTCTAAGCTCACAATGCCCTCCATAAAAATAACAGCACAATTCTTGAGAAGGCCTTCATTGCAAACAAGGTGATGCTGCATCACTGTTCAGAGATAGGTCTGCATTTTCAAAGTGCTTGCTAAAGAAACCTCTAAACTCTATTTCCAGAAGAGTAAGGTGTCTAGGAAACAGCTTTCATGAGAAATGAATCACATCTGGAAGAAATCCCCAAAAGAAAAGCCATAAAACATGTAATAAGCATATTATATTTCCAGTGAAGTTCCACACCTGATAAAGCAAACATTGAGAATCCCTCGTTTGATTCTCCCAGTCTGAGGGAGAGATCATGGTGAATTTACTTGTAGCTATCCACCCCTTTTAAAAGATATGCTGTTGCTTTGGACTTCTAGCTCCTGAAATGCTCCAGCTGAGGCCCTTAAAAGGAAAAAAAAAAAATAAAGGAAAATAAAACCTCTGAAACTGAAAAGTCATAATGAAAGATCCACCTGCCAAATATGACAAATGGATTTATTGGTCTTTTTCCTCACTTTAGACTTGTAAAACTGCCCAAGTTAGCACTATTAGTATTCATGGTTATTACAGAGGGAGTGAACAACACTGCCTGACAAGAGGTTGTTGGGGTGCAAAGTATGGGGACTTATTTATGCTACAGGCATGATGCATCCACTCTACTTATTTATCACACAAAATGCATAAATCCTTTTCTAGTTCAAAGAGATGGTTTTGGATGTCATGTGAAATTGTACCCACCTACTTTTCTTTGTGTACATTCAGTGACAAGACTTTCTGCTCTAAAGGACAGTCGTATCCCACATCATAGATGGGGAACTAAAATGACAGACAACTTTTGCTGAGGGACACAAAAGCAGTGTGTGAGAGACACTGCAGTTTTGTGCTTTCTGAGCGTGTTAGACCATGGCTACCTAAGGGGATTCTGGTCCAGAATCCAGCTCTGAATAAATTCTACCTCCAGGTCCCTTACACAGGATGTTTTCCACATTTCAGTGAGAAATATCAATTTTCTTTCGGTCTATTGGGATGCCATTATCTAGTTTCTTCATGTTGCTGCATGACCTCAATGTCATGAAGCAGTCAATAGAGTTTAGTGAAAAAATAGCTATATTGCCTGCTATGAGAAATTCTTTCTGGCTGCAAGACTGCTTTCTCCTGCATTCCAAATCCCCTGCCCTGACAAGAGGAACTTTGGTAGTTGGCTGGAAACATTTGGAGCCAAAGTTGACCCATCACTTCACTCATCCTTTTCTATCTCCTTTCAACATAAATGTTGAACATAAGTGAAATGTAGCTTTGACTCAAGCTTTTTGTGAAGAGGGTTAGGTCTTGTTTTTATACAGGTTGGAACAAACCACTGCAAAATATGTCCACCAGGCCCTTGAAAGGACATCAGGCCTAAGACAGAAGGTGTCACACAAGTGAGCAGGTTATGAAGATGCTGCAAAAAAATGGGGGAAGTGTTTGGAATACGACAGTAACATCCAGTCATTTCCTCACAGATATCACAGTTTTAGTCCTTTACAAAAAGACTGAGCACTAGCAGCCTTGGAGGGAAAAGGGTATTTTTGTCATAGAGCAACACTCTGTTTTTAGAGGTGTATTACAAGATGCAAGTGTAGCCTGACAGCACACTTCTGCCAGAGAATGCTTTTTTAGGTTGTCATCATTCATTCAGTGTAGAAGGCACACAGAATTAGCTGTGGCACCTTTCACATGCAGAGCAACAACATCCAGCTCTTCACCAGGCTCACCAACAAAAGGAAGGGACCCCAGAGCAGGGCAGAGTCTCCTCATATTGGTTTGGATAGCACATTTTTCTTCCATTTTGCTGTTGGGAGACATGGAGCTGTGATATTATGACAGCAACAGTGTTTATCTTACCAGGATTATGTTGAAACAAGTTTAATTGTATAAAAAAACATGTGTATATATAAAACACATCAATGTTGAGAGTGATGCAATGTGTTTAGCATCAATATAAAGGTTGCTAAGTTTTATGCTTTCAGCTGGAATTAGGGCAGCAACAGGAGACTGGAACATATGGAACACATTATAGGTTTTATGTTCATGTCTCTCAAGGAGGATTAGTACACTTGCAAAAATTCTTTATGTGCTATACCATGGGCAGTGATAGCTTGTGTGTAACAGATCGATGTTCCCTAGCCCCGTCTCTCCATTTAAACCTGAACCCAAGTGTTTGGGAATTCTTTAGAAGCTTGACAGCTGTCCTGGCTTATAAACATTGTCCCATATCTGCTGCTTGTTGAGTTATAAAAGTATCACAGTGTAAACAGCAAAGTCGTGGGCAGGATAGATTGGATATAAGATGTTGCCAAGTTCCCCCGCATCTGTATCTATTGATGTATGTTTATATCTATTGATCTGCTAAGGCAAAACTGTGCAAAGAATCTGAATTTTATATCTGCCTTATAGGGATTCCTTCCTAAGCTACAGCCTTCACTGATGAAGACTTGCAAACTCAGGAAGGCAAACCCCTTCTTCTCATCCTCTCCTTTTGCCATGCCTAGAAAAAGTCAAACCTTTGTTGACAAGGAAGGCAGTCTCTCCTTACTGATCAATGAGTCCTTTTTGTTGGAACCATCAGGAGATATGAGGTGTCCAGTTCCCATAGATTTGCACCAGGATGAGCCCCCACTTGCTGTTAAGGCTTTTTAAAACCTCCTGCTTTCTTAATGTTTCGGGTTTTGTGCCTCAGGACCAATCTTCTTCACTATTTAACAGAATTGCTTTTATTAACAACATGTACACAAACCTGTGTCTGAGTCACATATGCGCAATGGGACATATCTCCCACCTGCCCACTTACTCACAGATTTGAAAAGATGGGTTCCACTACTTGATAATTGTGGGCCATGTGGGAATTAACTCACCTATATAATTCATGTACAGTTTCCTAATAACAAAGCAAAAATTAAAGCCTCAAACCACTTGAAAGAGAAACTGTACTATAAATATCAACAGCAGGATAAGTAGTCTCCTTAGGGTCATCATACCTATTTATGGTATCTTTACCATCCTTCTGCAACAATTATTTGACCCTGAACCATTAAAATAATCTGCAATTCCCCCTCATTGAATGGTTATTTCACTGAGAGCTGTGCTCTTTGGATGAGAACAAAAGGCACCAGTGTTTTTGAGCAGGGAAGACTGAGCAGCACCCCTGGTGCAGTGGACTCAGCCCCTTCAGAGCACTCTTCAGCCACCTCCTTTGTCCTCTATACACCCACATCAGGACTGAATGCTTTGCTGGGGTATATGGGTTATTTTGGTGCTAATTACTTCACTCAGCTTTGGGGTAAGTTAACAAAACACTACAGAATTACAGGATGTCAAACACATATGTCCTTCTGGAATATGTGAGTATCCTGTTTTAATTTCAGTGAACCCCCATACAACCTGGCCTTGTATTCTTCCAGGGACAGGGCATCCACAACTTTATTGGGCAACCTATTTCACCACCTCATGGCTCTCACAGTAAAGAATTTCTCTTTAATATAGAATCTAAATCTATTGTGTTTCTGTTTAAAACCATTGCACCTTGTTCTATCACTATTCACCCTTATGAAAAATCCCTCAGCAGCTCTCTTGTAAGACCCCTTTACATATTGGAAGATTCTAAAAGATCTCCCTTCTCTGCTCTAGGCTGAACAAACCAAAGTCATTCAGTTTGCCTCAATTAAAGAAACTTCATGGCCCTCCTCTGGACCCATTCTAATAGGTCCATGTTTTTCTTGTGCTAGTGTCCCCAGAGCTGGATGCAGCACTCTGGGTCTGGTCTCACAAGGGCAGATAGATGGGCAGAATCTCCTCCCTTGAGCTTCTGGCCATGCTTCTTGTGATGCAGCCCAGAATATGGTTTAGTTTCTGGGTTGCAAGTGCAACATTGCTCATGTTGAACTTCTCTTTAATCAACACCCAAAATTCTTCTCCTCACGTCTGCTCTCCATCCATTCTCCACCCAGGTTGTATTTGTGCTTGGGATGGTCCAAACCCACCCACCAATGCTCTGCACTCAGACATGGAGACATTAATAGCAACTCTCTAAGTGTGACCATCCAGTCAATTCCTTATCCACTGAGTATCCCATGGATTAAATCCATACCTCACCAGTCCAGACATAAGGATGCCATGAGGGGCAATGTAAAATGCTTTGTACAATCCCAGGTAAGCTATGTCAGTTGGTCTTCCCCTCACCCACCAACACTATCCCTCCATAGAAGGCCAGCAAATTTGTCAGGTTTGACTTCTTCTGAAGTCCAGGGTAGTGAGTTTGCTGCGCATCCTCCACACTGCCCTGAGGATATTGAAGTTAGTCCCTGCAGCCATTGCGCCTCCTGGCTACTATAACCAGGACAGACCTGCAGCAGACCCTCACTGCAGTGTCACCTGTCCCTTTTCCTCCTTTAATCCTGATTCATAAGCCCTGTGTTGGCTCCTCATCCATGCCCAGTCAGAGTTCCATGCACTCCAGTGGGTCACTGACACAGAAGGTGACACTCCCTTACTGTCAGTCCTGCCTAACTGTCTGGGCAGGATGGAATTCCTTTGTGCTGCTCTTCAGGTTCTCTCCTGATGACCTCCAATGTCCAGGCTCTGGACATCTATTGCTAGCACTGACATCAAAATTACAGGAGTGTGATGGATTGAGGTTCCTGTCTCCAAAAACACCTTAGTTTAAGGCTGTCTCCTGCAGGTTGGCGTTTCAGTATTTCCCTCTGACATTTCAGTCCATGCAGGAAAAGCCTCCATTCTCAAGGGCTTTTTCTAGAAGTATAAGGCTAAAATAGGGAAAAAGGGAAAGTTGGAATTTAAGGATAACAAAACAAGAGAAATTTGGAATTTTAGGGTAACAAACGGTCTTTCTGTCTCTTATGGAAGGAGTAGAAAATCAAGCACATACTTTAACACACAAGAACTGGTCAGAATATTTTCCCTGGCAGAAGTGTACAGCTTTTAAAACTGAAAACATCTTATCAGAAAGGCAGAATATTTCAACAGAGGAATATTGCTCATAGATTTCACAATTTACCTCCTTCTCTAATAATTCTCCCTGCTGTAGGCTGCAGGACAAGCATTGATCCTTTTCTTGTGTTTTATTCTAGCTGTGAAGTTCTCCTTTGTTTCACATCTCTTCTATTTTTGTCATATTCAACTGTAGCTGGAGAAAGCCACTGAGAAAAAGCAGAAGCTGCAGGGTCATTATCAAGTCTGAAAGTGGTGCAAGTCTTTACTTCTGCTCTAATAAAAGAGCCACACAATTCCTTCTTCTTAAAAAGTCAACCTAAAAGCACAGCAGGTCAGATATTGGTTTATCCTGCAGAGGAACTTGCCCACAGACCCTGAGTTCATAGTCCCAGCCCTTCCCTGTCTTTCACAGATCCCTTTTCACCACTCAATGGTAAGTTCTGTAAAAGCCACAAACTTCCAAGCTATATGTAGCATAGAGCAGCTGTTTGTCCTAAAATCCCACTGAGCTGACTACAGCAACACACAAATTACAAGCTTTACCTAGTTGCAGATAACTTACCAAGTAATTTCTATCTTTGAGCTATAAGAATCAGTGGGGTTCACTTTTGCAGTTGCCTGCACTTGATTCAGTTCTATTTTTGAGCTGAGGTTTTCTTTTGGGGCCCCTGGTTCAGAATTGTCTAGGGTAAGAAAAGGCAATGGAAACGAAGTGCTGACTTCACTTTACATTATGACTTTATCTTTGCAACTGAGCATCCAGCAACATCCTATCCAATAGACAGCAACTTATCTCGTTTATGTATTCAAAATTACGCAGACAAAATGCCCTCCTAAAACCCAGAAATGGGGCAAACAGGGAGTGTGAACTACTATGTAATTTCATACCTTTTCTTTTTCCTTTTTTGTGCATTATATATGTATAAGACCCTACATATCATTGATATAAATGACAAAGACTCTCATATTTTTTTCAATAGTGGAAGTTGTCTAAGCAACACAGACCTCAAAATGCAAAATGGAGCAGACCCTAAACCACCATTAACAACTTGAGCTGTGATTGTAGATTCCCACAGTTAAAATTTTAACTCACAAGCAAAGGGTGGCTCCACAGAGCCCAGCAGAGAGTGGGCAGATATCCCAATTTGTCTGAGGATCAGCCTAATTGAGCTGAAAAGACCACAGTGCTCAATGCCACACAGATTGAAAAGTCTGAGTCCTGAAGTAGTAATGGCCAAACTTCTCTCAGTGTTATCTATGAGCCACTAAACTCTGATGGGCCCTGATGTTTTCAAATATTAGACTAGGAAACCTAGGATAGTCAGATGTCCCTGTCCTCATCTTTACTGCTCTGAAAATTCATGATAGTGATATCATGACTGAATTTTGAGGAAGAGAGCCTGTTGAGTAAGACCAAGCACTTCTCTGTAAGTAACTTTTACTTCCTGTGGATTAAAAGCTCCAAGGACACTCAGAACACCTCTAGGACTTCCATCATATTTGCTTCAGGACAGGCACAAAATCTTTCCTGACAGACCTGAGGACTTGAAGGTATATTTCAATCTTATATTGCTCAGCCTCATGTTCTTTCATGCAGCCTGGATTGCATGATGCTTAAAGACACAAATAGGCAGCAATGGGAAAACATTTCTGTGGTTCAGTGTGGCTTTTGCTCCAAAAATACACTGAACAGTTCTATGCCACAGGCATGCAAATGAGAAAGGACTCAGTTTGCATTTGAAGTTCAGAAATACACTTGATGCATTTCCACCTGTCACCCCCATCAATACACAACTCCCAACAGGAACAAAGTTCAGCAAGCCAATGATTTGTGTGTTATGAATAATAAACCTGTCTTAATCACAAGACATAACATCTTGCAGTGGGAAGGCCAAGCCATTCTGAGAGGTGCTGGCATGGTGACTGCTTTTTGGGAGCTTGCACTTCTACCAATGCTTTTCAGTGTGCTGGAGGTATCAACTCAGGAATTGCACTGCCCTACCCAGTCACAAAGAGGTGTTCAGGTTGGTCCTGTCATGTTGCAGGCACTAAAACAAGCCATGGACAAGTCACTTCTTTCTCACTTGGTTATAGGAACAGAAAATTATTTCTTTTTCTTCAGTTTGTATGAATAGTGCCTTGCTTTGCCAGTGTTTACACCACTTTGTTTTCCACAGTCATTTTAAGCAGGGGGATGAACACCTCTTGGCAAAGCCATGTGGTGGTTATCTGACATTAAGAATTCCTACAGCTTTTGACTTTTGATATGTATTATACCACTTCTAAGGAGACATATACGGCTTCCTATGTAACTTGCCCTACAGTAGAGCTGATAACTGTCATGATAAGTGTCATGACTTCTGAGAAAGTCCTGTAGGTCTGGCAGTAAGAACCTGCACCTGCTCTACTCACATGCAATTGAGACAGGACTGTTAGACTTCGCATGAGCAGAACCTGAACAAAAGAGGAAAATAAATGATTTGTCTATGGTTGTATAGAAGAGGTGCAGCAAAGCCAGAACACTCTTGTATGAGTTAATACTTCGATCATTTTCCCACAGGACCACAGCTCCCCAGAAAACAGCTTCCACAGAGCTCAAACCATGCACACAAGAGTATTTATCACCAGAGAGGATAATAAAATAGCCACAGGAAGGCTGAATTCCAGACTCGATTACAAGGAAAGCCAAGAGCTCTTAGCAACGAGTGCTGGATATCATGCATTGTGTTATCACAGTACCCATTGGATAGCTTTCCCCTAAAAGGAAAGCTTGTTGTCACACAGGAATTTGAGATGGGAAATGGCAGAAACACTGGCTTGTTATTTATTTATTTATTTTTTGCTCCATAGCATTTCTGTGTACCCAGATGTTCATAACAGTCAAGTATGGTTGGGCTGTCTAAACTCACCAGTCCAAGCTGAAATGGACACAAGCCCACCAAGCACTGTGCTTAACTCATTACCATTCTTTGCGAAGCATCCAGTTAAATTGATAGGTACAAGGGGTACAGCAGTGCCATGAAGTGAAAGACTGGGCAGGTACCACAGGTGAAGTCACACCCACATGCTTTAGGGCCACCTCCCCTTACAGCAAACCTGACCATACTCACATTACACAAGCCTTGGTCCCCTCTGGACCTCAGACTCTGCTGCCACATGATACAAGCTGTCTGATTTCTGTCTGTCCAAACAGAGCAGAGAGTTTAGAGCCCTCTGGGGTGGTGTTTCTCTAGCAGGATATAAGGGTGTGCATAGTACTGTTTTGATGTAAAGGCATGTGGATGTTCTTTGGGGTGTTGTAAGACCTTCTGGAATGAGACCCCATTAAGCAGAGGGGTCCTAAACTCACATCTGCTCTGGGGTCAGCTGGACGTCCTGAAACAGAGTGAGAAATTAAACTAGCAGTTGGGGGACAGATGATCAGGACTCAGGCTTGTTGCCTAAGCAGAGTTGTATTACAAAATCTAATATTTCTTTAGCACAGAGGCAAAGAATCAGGTGAGTTCAGGAATGAAGGTTCCTTGGAGATACAGCCCACTGAAATGTCTGTAGGGATGCTGGGAAGACTTTTCCAAGGCATCATGGAAGAAGCTTTCAGTGGAGAATTAGGTCTTGTCAATCTGGAAATAAGGTCATGGTTTTGAAGCCTATTAGTCAAGTGCATCGGTACAAGCTCTGACACGCAAGGGAAAGTAACAGTTCAGGGTAGGTATGAGGTCTCACCCTGACTGAAGTCAATTAATAAAGTCACTGTATGGTCAGGAGAATTTACAGAAGCCAGAAATACACTCTCTGACTTTCAGGTAAATATCAACAGTGGGAGAGCGTGGGGAAAGAAGAAACAGATCACAAAATGACATGATATTATGTATTTCATATAAATGCTTCAACATGGAAAAGCTGGTAAAGGTTTTCATGAGGAAAATCTCTCATTGAATAACCAAGAGAGAAGAAGCAAAATTAAAAACATGGCAGGGACAACCAAGAGGTTTTTCATTGTGAGTTGTTTTTTTTTTGTTTTGTTTTATTTTATTTTGGATTTTTTTCTTTTAACTCCACTCTCTCATTTCACTCTGTATTAGGTAACTCGTTATCTAATTTAAAGCAGGCATTATGTGTTAGAGTATCCACACTTTGCAGATGGCATGTTTAGACCGTCTCCTTCATGTGATATCTCTTTTGCCTGCCTGCATTGTTTTGGCTGCCAGAGTAGAAATTCTTTGCTCCTGACTTCCAGAAAATATGTGTTCCTGCTTCTCCTTGAAGCCAGTTGGAGCATCTGGTGCCCTGACTGCATAAGAAAGAGAACAAAAGCCTCCAGAACCACAGATGACTTTGAAAAAAGTGCCTGAAAATGTTTTAGGCACAATTTTCAAAGCATTGAAGAAAGTCTTTAACTTTTCAAGTTACTTACCTTAAAAATTACATGAAAATACACCTCCCCATCCTACAGCATGCCTTCCTCTGCTGGAAAGCTGTAGATGCTTCCTCTTGACTAAAAGAACAGCTGTAAGTGGAGAGTGAACTGGAAGGTCACACAAATTAAACTCCCTTCACTTATTCTCTCTTTTTAGGACTACCTCCACCTATGGCAAGGATCCAAAGTAGGTGTAACTCATATGGGACCTGATCCAGTTCTCATGAAGTCAATTCCACTTGCTTTTATAAGGATTGGATCCACTCCACGGTGAGGAGCTGGAAGATGTAGTTTAAAATATCCCTCTTGTGTTTCCTTTTACACACACACAGCAATTCCCTCGACTGTAGCTTTTTTCAGTAATAGTTTTCTGTTTTTTTCATCCAGGCTCGTTTGCATGCAGCTTCTATTGGGTTATTACCCTGAGGCAAGAGCAAGGCTTTGAAAGTCTAAACTTCTGGGGTTTAAGAGTTACGGTTCGGTAT
The DNA here is from genome assembly GCA_013399695.1 of Formicarius rufipectus. Taxonomy (NCBI): domain Eukaryota; kingdom Metazoa; phylum Chordata; class Aves; order Passeriformes; family Formicariidae; genus Formicarius; species Formicarius rufipectus. Next base: position 122,970 of record VXAU01000228.1, read on the forward strand.
GGTTTGCCTGATTTTTATCTTGAAGGTTTTATTAAATCCTGTCCTCACTGAGTTAGAAACCCTACTTATTTTAGGGAGGTGAGAGTTCTCTTGCCCCAAGCCAGCCTGAAAAACATAGCTACTAGGAGGTGCTGCTCCCAGGAGATTTCTCTCACTCTAAGGCCTGAGACTCTTAAGTCTTGTCTTGCTCCCTGTTTCTGCAAAGCACTGCATGCTGAGCCCTAATGAAATCCTTCCTTGCACTTCCCCCTTGACAAAAATTGCCATGCTGTTTGGTTTACTTAGAGTTGTATTTATAGAGTGTGACAGAACTGAGATAATGATAATAATTTTCTTTGACACAGCATGAGCAGAAAATGTGCAGAAGAAAGGAGTGGCTTCATCTGAATTTCATCTCAAGTTTATCCAGAGGTGGGGAAATTGTGGTATAGGCTGCTACAAACTTTTAATGAATTCACTCACAAAGTGAGTGATTAATAACATGTTTGTTTAGGTGTCTGTAGCTACAAGTAAGAAACTAAGATATAAACTGCAAAAAAACCAAGTTTTTTAGGTGGAAGGGGGAAGCATAGACAGTTTTTAACCCTAAAACTGTTCCCACTGAGATCTATGGAATTTCTGATGAGAAACCTGGATGGAGGTATCTGTCACCACACCACCCTTTTTCAGTGACTGGGATGCAGGGACCTCTGAGAGTCGACCAACCTGTGCTTGCATCTCCCACATTAGTGAACACATGGAAGGAAAATTCAACAGGGTCTTGAAGCTTCTTGGGCACCCAAAGGAGGTCAAGTCTTGATATTCTCGTCAGAGGAGTTTCCAGCTTCTTCCCTGGCACCATCTGCAGGACTAGTCTGGAAGTAACTCTGCCTGCCTCCAGGTAAACCCAGCAATCATGAACTGAGAGAGAAATAAAGACAATGAAATGCAGGCTCTTTAACCTTACTTAGGAGCCTGCTGGATTTTTCAAAGGATCAGTCCATGAGTAGCTCTTTATGGGAATGATGCTTCTAATTAAAGAACAAATTACCTCTCTGATGCAATCTTTACTTCATTGAAAAGCTTTTGTGTTGAAAAACCAGGCTTAGGTGCCTCTCCTCCTCCTACTCCAAAATATAAGTTGACAGCCTTGAAGCCTCTCAGTCATCAAGTTTTTTGACAAAGCAGATGTTCCCAGATGAATAGAGCAAACATTCAAAAAGAGCATGGTCAACAAATAGCAGAGTCATCATCCTCCCCCCCAAAAATGTATATTTGTGTATGCAACTCCCTCTCTGTAATATTTTTTATCTCTCTGATTATATGGTACTTCAGTGTCAGCTTCCAGAGCAGCCTCTGCCTTCTTGTGGTTCAGACCCACGGCCCTTACAGATGGAAGGAGGATGTACAATGTGACAAGAGAGTCAAGACTGATGGAAGGTAAGGCAGCAGCCCCAGGTAGAGGTCCAGCTCCATCCAAGGTGGGATAACCTAGAAAGACAAGCAGAATAAGTTTTGGGAATTACAAGCAGAAAATAATGTGATTTCATCATGCAGAAAAAATGTGTTATGGAAAAAAAAAAAAGGCACAAGGACAAAGCAAAGCCCCCAAAGACCTGTTTGGAAAGGTCAGCTGAATTCAGAGCAATTCAGGGCCACTGCTTCATCAAGGAAGCACAGATGAGGTTTGCCAGGTTACACCCCTGGAGTAAAAGGAGAAGAGTAGAGAGTGCCAGAGAGGCAGAGTGGGAGAGAGGAAAACCAGGATCAGGATGCCAAGTACTTTGCAAATCAGCAAGCCTCAGTGGAGTTACATCAGTGAAGAGACCAAACCATCAGCTAAGTAAAGGCACACGTCTCAGAACAGCAAGCCTCAGTCTCTGCTCAGAAACCAACCTGAGTGAGCCTGCAGAGAGGGACAAATTATTTAAATGGGTGAAACCTCCCTGAAAAATCCCTCTGACTAATCAGATTGGTCCAGACTGGTCCTGCTGGGCCCTTAATAATTTACCTTAAAAATTGTCTTGTCCTTTTTCCTCTACCCCAACCCTTCTGTATTGAGCCATACCAGAACCATCAGGCCCCCTGCAGCTGCCCATGGATCTACAGGCTCTCAATGTGATGGAAGACCTAAAAAACAAGGTTTATGTGTGGGAACACCTGGAATAGATGCCTATCACACAGGGCAGCTCATGCTGGTGTCACAGCACTGGGCAGGATCTTCCCCTCATCCCCGACCACACTTTTGGGAAGCTGCATTTTTCCAAAATGCAGTGCTACTGAGGGATCTGGGGCTGGACCCAACATAGTTGCTAAGGCCCCAGGGAGACCTTGGTATGACACAGGGCTGAACCTTTGTGGAGCAGCACAGACACAACACATTGCACAGCATCTCACCTCTGTGCCCTGCGTCCTCCATACATGTGAATGTGCAAACCTCTTGGGTGCACAGAGATGGCATTTTCTAGCACAAACATGTGCCATGGCCCTCCACTTCCACTTTTGAAAATGTCAAAGTAGTGGGAGGAAAAGGACAAGATTTATATATATATGTATGTATAAAAGACAGGAATTAAATATTTGTAAAAGCATGTTTCAGTCCAATCACAAAGGGTTTTTAACACCTTGTTTATTTCAAACTTGCATTTCCTTTCTCCTTCCCAGCTTCAGCTTTAAAATCTGGGTTAACAAGCACTTCCAAACCCCAGTATATATCTCTAAGCTGATTAAAGAGAGCAAACTTTTTAGCAGAGCATGTTGTGATAGGACACGGGTTTTAAAAGCTTTAAACTGAAAGATGGTCGATTTAGGATAGATATAAGAAAGACATTTTTTACAATCAAGGTGGTGAGACACTGGCACACGTTGCCCAGGGAAGTGGTAGGTGCCTTGTCCCTGGAAACATTTGAGGGCAGGTTGAATGAGGCTCTTGACAACTGATCTTGCTGAAGATGTCCCTGCTTGTTGCAGGAGGGCTGGAACTAGATGAATTGTAAAAGTCCCTTCCAACTTATTATTCAATGATTATAACATCCTTTTTGGGCTTTTCTCTCAGTCTCTGTCATGTTCTACTGGGCAGGGAAATGATTTCCCACCAAGCTAATGATCTGATAAACCCTGTAATTACTAAAAGTTTTCTTTTGTTCCCAGACATTTTCCTTTCTATCTTCCATTTCCTTCATTTTCCTACATCCTTCACACAACCCTTGGCAGAAAGCTCTGTCTCTCGAGGATACTGAAGAAAATGCAAGTCTGTTTTTTCCCTTCCTTCATCTTCTTCAAAATGCACTCAGCTAGGCCCTCATTCACCACTGACTTGAGCCCTTGCTTGACTTCATGACCAAGGGAGGATGAATCAGAATAAACTGGATACCATTTCACATTAAAAGGGGAATCAAATGAATAACTGAAAGTGTCAAGTAGCTGGTTGAAACACTGTAGAAACACCTCTCTTCTCATATTGCAGTGCTCTTGCCCAAAAATTTTAATGTATTCTAAAGCAAATGTGAAAATTCATAAGGAATAAATTCATCAGTGGCTATTAACCCCTGAGAAATTGTTAGTGACCTTGGGGACTGATGCCTTAAGCCCAACAGAAAATAAGGCATAGTAGGAAAGGGTTGTATTTGCAATGTTTCATGGGTGTTTTCATTCAGTTCCTAATACTGATGTCTTCGGGACACAGATATACAAGCTGCAAAAAACATTTGGTCCGACTTAGCATTGCACTCCTCTGTGAAAAAGTCATGCTATCTGGATACCAGTGTACACCAGACTCTTAATCATGCGTAACATCCAGCCATGTGGTACCTGAGAATATGCCAAAAATCAAGAAATTGCTCCCCACATTACCCTATTCAGACTGAAAGTTATTACCATGTCCTTCATGCCCTGGGAATTAAGGCACAAAGATACCTGTGAATAGATTTTCCCTGGACCACTGAGCCATATAGACATGAAGACAAGATCTCCACCTTCTCTCTCGTACCTAGAACAACTTTCCTCTTTCCATTTCACGTGGCTCATGCTAGGGAGTCAACCCGCCTCCCATCACTAGCCCATGCTGTGTGGGCATGTGAGTGAAGTATGCCATTCATTAACCTCAGATGGTGCCCCAAGGACTGGGCCCTACTGCATAAATCCCAGAAATTCCTAAAGGCCATCAAGGACTTTTTTCAGATATTTAAAAACTGGAATTAGGTCACCTTGCAGCATTTTTTTCTTGATAAGATATTGATTTGCTCTTGAAACCTTCCCAGATAACTATCACATATTAAACAAGTTTAACACTAGTTCTTTTATCCTTCTGAGACACCTGCTATTCCAATTAATCAGACTGAAATTCAACCATAGGTTGCAATCTTTATCCTTTGCATGTACTAAAGCAATCTCATGAGACTCCTTTTATTCTGCTAAAATGAAATATTTCACTAGAGCTTCAAGAACAGTCTGCTTTTCCCTTTGTTTCACTTTTTGGAAGAGAAGAAAAAGTGTATTTTCTCTCTGTCATCCTTCTTCTGCTCTCCAACATATTTTTCTGATATACAGTTTTGTTTCATAACAGCAGAATGACTCCTGGTCACTGCTGACAATCTTGTTCCAAGCTTTCATATAAGACTCACACTGTCTCTGAACATCAGGGTATATTGTCCCATTGGTTTGGAGTGCACCTGGCAGTCAGACATTGGATATTTTGCAGGGATCCTCTTAACATGCATTTTCTCAGAATATTTTCACTCAAGAAATAACGTCCAAAATTGAGATCAACAATAACAATGCTCAGATGTTCCATATCAATACACAGGACACTCTGCTCACTGTAATGAGTCTTTATGGTGGGGTTGTGTAAATGTTCCTTTGTTGGTAAAAGGATCACACTTCTAGCCATACTTCATGCTTAAAAAACAGTGTGTCGGCCAAGTAGTTATATATGTCTCCAGAAGAGCCTGTCTGCTTATTCAAACACAGAGAGACATCCAGTCACCCTCTGCAAAAGCCTTCTTGTGACAGAAGTAATTTTCACTGATTGTTGTAAGTTAAATAACCACTACATTCCATGGGTTCATAGTGTCTTTGAGTGTTTTTTGCTTTTTTAATTTCTGCTGCTTATTATGATTTCTGTGTGTTTAGCTTGCCTAAAAGTGAATAGAAATACCACTGACTAAACCTGGGGTGACTCTTACATGACAAGCAGATCAAAGAAATGAGGGAAAAAAACAAAACAAAACAAAAAACCCAAACAAACAAACAAAAAAAAACACCAACAAAAAAAAACCAAAACAAAGAAAACCACCTTTTGACAAAAGAAATATTTCTTTAGGTGAACAAGCACATTCACAAACTGTGCACATGTGCAGACACATGCAAGGACATGCTTATGTCTCCAGAAATCTTGATAAGAGTGCACATGAGGTTGTCCAGCACATTTATTACCAATTAAAACATTTGTCATTATTACACTTGACTACGGTTCCCCACTCGTTCAATAACATACATAAACATACGAACATACATGTTTGTAACATTTTTATGTGACAGTCTATGTAGGGATGACGAAAAGAATAAGAAGGTAAAGTAAAGACCTTGGGCAAGCCAAAAATCATGGTAGGGAATGACCATCATTGCCCAAAAGTTTTATTCACTGAACGGCACTACCCTGCTCTCTGAGAAATGAGATCAGTTCCCGTTCCACCTTCCCCTCCTTTAAGGTTTTTGTAAATAGGAATTCTGAAATCTCAAGGACTGCCAAATATTTATTTGCTCATACTTGCCCCTCCAGATGGTTGTCCCATCACCTACATAAATGCAATGTCTGTTATAAAAAACATAGCAGATGGATATTCTCCAGGTTCCTCCAGCCACAACAATACCACGAAGGCTGTATTAGGCCACCCACCCACCCTTAGAAGTGGCAAGGAATCTAGCTAAACAAAATTGCACAGTATTCAAGAATTTTCAGTCTTGGAAAAGAGAAGCAGCTGTATCTACCCACTCCTATTTTTATTTCAGAAGCTTGTTACTTTTTGATCAGGCATTGTTAGGGGATTTTTCACTTGTTGCAAGTCTTATGTTTCATATATAGCTGTGCCAATCTCTTACACAGAAGAGTTAAGGAAGAGACCCAGAACAGGTTAAATTTTAAGGGAAATAAGGACTGGATTCAATTGCCTCAGTGTGTTTAAGTTAGTTTGTAGTGTATTGTTAAAGACTCTAAGGTGATTACTAATACAGCAAGACTAGCCCAGTAAAGATCTCTTTGTAGTAGCCTGGTAAAGGTCTCTTTGTGCCTCTTGTCCAAATTGCCAAAGCAAAGGCACTTTGAACCTGGATGAAAAATTTTCCAGCAGAACACCTGTCAGTTAATGCTGCTTGAACACAGGTCAAGTAGTTCTTTGATGCATGTCAATTTCTGTCAGAGAACTGAAATAATTCAAAGAACAACACAAGTGTTTTTATTTTTCAAACTTTATCTTCCTACCTCTCACTTTGCTGCCTCTTGAGTAGTCCGTTTTATTTTGTGCCATAATATCAAGTACAGTAAGTCAGTTTTGACCAAACAAGGCATTTTGATAATTAAAAAATGAAGCACTGTTAAATTTTAAAATAGAAGTTTTCATAAAACAGCAAGATTAAAAATTCATGTGTAGAATTTCCCAAGTGATAGAAGTTATATTTCCTGTCATCCTTTTGGATGCTGTTTTCCCTGCCAATCTTTTCCATTCATTTTAGATGTATCCTGGGACTGGAGTTCCACTTTCCAATTTCACACTCACTTTTTTATCTTCTCATTACCTTTCCCAGTTTGCAGTTACATTTAAGTTACTTCAGCTTACATGGCTGGAGAACAAGGTCACCATAAAGTAAGGGCTCAGATAACTTGGGTCTGTGATGTGCTTTGCTTTTTTAAGGGAGTGTTCTGGATGTTTAGTGCCCACAACAGTCAGTTCTTTTGGGTTCAACCAGCAGCACCAGGGTAGTAGTTCAAGAAGTAAGAGTTGCTGAAGCATCTTCTCTTTGTCCAATGGGATCACTGTGGTCATCTCCTTAACCTGCCACTTATCTCATTTCCATCCTTTGCCTGACTCATAAACAAAGCCCCAAGAAAAGGGTGCCTGAAGTGAAGATTGCTTCTTTACTTATGCCCACGGTTTTGGTGAGAAATTAGGCAGGGAACAGGGTATGATTGTGAAGGGCTGTTCAGGAGCAGGGGTGACGTGTATTTTCCAGAACAAAAAACCATGCTTGAGAAAAAAAAAACCAAGAAGAGTCAACAAAGGCAGAATGAACCAAAATCCACTTTTTCACAGTGGACTAGTTCTCCACCACTATGCTTGGGACCTCAAATCTTCCCAACATTTGTTCTTCACAACCCCTTGAGATGAGACCTGCACAATGAAACTGGACTTATGTTTATCCGGAGAAAACAATTTTTAAGTCCAGGAAAGAAACTGTTCTGAGATCAGAAATGCCAGTGACAGCAGCAACACAAGACAGAGATCTACAGCTTCTCCTCTTGATTTATGGAGCCCAGGCAAGCAAAGAGCAAAAAGCCCATGCAAAGAGCAGAAGCATGGGTTATCAGCACCAGCCAATCCCCATGAGTACCCCTGAGGGCAGCAGAGGATGCTCACAAGATGCCACACCACCTTGGTACCCAGAGCAAGTTTTCTTGGGTACATTTGTGATGACTTTCCATTGCACCAGGCAGGCTTTTAATAAGGAGTAATCAAAGTTTACATCTCTCCACACACAGAGGACAGCACAGACCAGCTAAATTAAAAAAAAAAAAATAAATACATTATTCTCCTGACTTTACTTGGAAATAAGCAGCTAAAAAATATCACGAAGTGGGCAAGTACTTTATTTCTTTTGTCCCACCTCCAAACAGCAATGTTTGTTCTGTGTGGAGTCCAAGAACAGGAAGACAAGCTGGCATCCCCTTGTCCTGGCTGACACCCAAAAGCAAGTGCATGCTGTGCCATCCATCTGCAACAATGGAAGAATGAATGTGGGACAGGTTTCTTCTGCAACTCACTCCTCTTTTTGCATCAACCCATGGGTCACAGTATTTATCCTGGAAGAATGACTCACACCAGGGATTTCCCACTGGTGCAACCCTGTTCCTGGACACAGGTTTGAGATAAAGACTATCAACAAGGGAAAGAACATTGCTACATTTCTTGTCCTGGTTTCTGTGGCCTCATCAATGCACAATGGCAATCAGCTTTTGAATTAGCAGATCTTCAGCAAGAACAGTTTGAAGGCCAGATTTTACCCACAAAGCAGACAGGAAAGCTGGTACATACATGTCACTGTTCAGCAACATCACAACTCACGGAGAAGAGATGACTTCCACCTTGTCACCACTTCCCTGGGGTGACAGTTTAAGTCTTAAAAGTATGTCACATAGAGGCACAAGAACACTCTGTCAACACACTGGTCTAGCCAGGAGCAAGCCAGAATCAGAAGCCTGTGGTTAGTGTGATGTTGTGTCTGTGGCAATAAATACTCTGAAGGGGAAAGATGGCTTGTGTCCCTGTTCTGAGCACAAGCAGACCAAAAGACCTTGTTGATATACCCTCAGGTGGTAAGTCTGAGGCAGTTTTAGGTCTTTCTGGATGCTGTAATTGCTGCTGAACTCCTCTGTCAGTGCTGAAACTGTCCTGTGTGAGATCATGACTAAGGTAAGGGCTAAGAGTTATTACATTATTATTATCTTATTATTATGTGCCCTATGCATTAATTTTGCAGAGAGAGATCTGCATAGATGATGTCAAGGAAGGATGAGCTGGTCAGACAAGGTGAAGAATGGAATAGTATAAAATGAAGGCATATGACTGGAACTTTAAAGAAAACCATGGCTAAAAAGGTAACTTTTGACCGATTCACAGTAATTTAAATATTACAATCCACCCTCAATATGGTAATAAACTTAATGAAATACACGCTACCATGTATTTTAGTCAACTATCTGCCTAGCTCACGCTATCTGTAAGAAGGAGAAGTGAGATAAGATTGGGCTATATATAAGGAATCTAGAAATGTCACCTGAAAACATCGTGGCGACAGACTGCTCTTCTCTCCCTCCTCCCAAGTGAGGACACCTTCTTGGTAAACTTCTGGCTATGATTGTTGTTACCTGGGTTAACATACTATCACTGTTGTTATTATTAGGGCTCTTTCACATTTATCAATGACAATTCTGAATCTACTTCTGTTACTTCAATAAACATCACTATTTGTGAATCTGTGATTAGACAGGCTGATATTAGATGTGATCTGACTCATAGTGTCAGATCAGTTGTGATGAGAAATTAAGCCCAGCAGCATCCAGCCTTCTGATCTCTGAGGACCAGATAGAAAGCATAAGGGTTTATTTCCTGCCCAATTTCTGTGCCTTTAATGTGCCCATCTAATGACCCAGCTGAGGGAAGGGACAGAGTGAGACTGTCCCATGACACATACTTCCTTCTCACAGCTCCAAAGAAAGGCTTGTGGATCATTAGCCACTCAGTCAGGCACTCACACTTTTTGCCCTGGGCATCATGTTTCCAGCCTACCACGACAACATATGGCACAATGAAGACTGGCAGACACATACATACAGCCTAGATTTTCTTTCCTGTGAAAGAATTTGCAAAGTGAGTGGTCAGGGAGCCCAGATTCCTGCAACAACCTGAGCAGCATCTCCCACAGCAGCACTGGTATCTGGCACTGCCTTTGACAAAATAAAGGTCCTTGCCCTTCACACTGAGAGAGCTCTGTGGCCCAGGCAGACAACAGTGGGATGTTTGTCTTCAGGGCCTTTTTGAGCAGACTCCTCCAAATATGTCTCTAGATGGGGTGCTAGTCAGTGTGCTGCACACTGTGACAACCTCATATCTCTCTGGTGGACTCAGCACTTTGTCTGTGCCCTGAGATGACCTTTGACAATTTCTGCTTTAGTATATCTTTCCTGAGCTGTATCTTGCCTGGTATCTTCACTCATCCATGCTCACACCTCTCACTGAAACTGCTCCACTTCAGGGGTTGCTGCCTTTTAGCGCCAAACCTCAAAGACTGCTTAATGGAATGTGGGAGAGGAGTTTGTAAAAACTGCTATATATCTGAATATGTTGAGAGGATGCCACTCCAGCTCAGTTGTGTCTAGCAGAGGTGGAAGCAAGGGCTCTCCTGAGCCTTGAATCAGAACCAAGTGCTTCTGTGAGCCAGAATCATGTCCTTCCTGGAAGCAGAGAAGCTTGTCAAGGTTTGAAAGCAATTTGACAGTCTCCGCCCAGAAGCCTGCAGCTGTAGCAGCCAAAATGGAGCAGAATCCCATGATGCTGAACTAAAAGGACTTATTTCAGCATCCTCTCACTCCCTTCGTATCTCTGCACCTTCCCCTGCAATGGTCAGCTGTGTCCAGGGTCTGCTCTCCAGCCCATGCAGCTGTCTAGCTCAGGAAACTGCTTTCCTTGGTTCCACAAAGTCTTTCTTACATAACTTACACAACAGCTTTCTATTCTTCCAGCTTTCACAGGAACATCTGTTTTTTGCTATTTCTCTCCTTGTGCTGCTTGCTTTGTGATACTGCCTAAGAACTTCTCAGGACAGTCAGGGAATACCTACTGCTCCTGCTGTCTGGAGAGGCACTCAGCTGAGGAGCAATGCTACCCAAGTGTGCTTCTCCCAAAATGCCACCTGCTCAACTGCAGAGGACAGTGACATTCACAAGAGGAGCTTGCCCAAACTTTTGGCTTCTGGCAACAACAGGGAACCAGTGGTTCATACAGTGAGCCTGTGAGAGAGAAGAAACCTCAAGGCTCAGAGTAACTCTACTGAAACAAGAAGAAATGGGATAGCAGGAAGACGACATTTTGCGCTTTTCAAACACAGGGAGATTTCAGCTCCAACCTTGCTTCTCAGTCAGCACGGATGCTGATGGCTCAAGCCATAAAATCAATAAAATTCAAAGTCCTCTCTACACCTAATAACACAGATTTTGCAAAGACACTGCAGAATTTGGCCACGGCCAGATGGGACAGCCAGAGACTGCACCCAGATTGCCTTGTGCAGTGTTTTAGCCACAACAAAACCCTCCTCTTTGATTTAAACCATTTTCTTATTGCTTTCGGCACCCTGACAAAGGTGGAAATCTGTAGAACTGCATACACTGTGCACAGATTTCAATAACAGAAACAATACACAGGTATGACTAACTGAGATGTTTCCAGCTGATAATAAGTGAAAATAAAAGCAAAAAGCAAAGAAACTGCAATCTCAAACTGCATATTTGAATAGGACTGTTTGGGCAGTCCTAGCCTGACTTGGAGGTAACAGGGCAAAGCCCTTCTTGCTGCTTATCTGCAGAGCTATTCTTGGCTTCTCCTTCTCAGGTTTTAGTTTAAATACCTGCAGTTATTTACCTAGAGCATGTACCAATTTTTTTCCTCTTCTTTAACAATGACTAATTGCCTCATGTAAAGGTAAATATTTAAGCATATGTACAGGAAAGCTTTTCCCTCCTAGCAAGCAGCACCATAAAAAGCCTGGTGCTCATACGTGGGGTTTCACATGTTGGGTTTTTTTGCTTCGTGGAATTTATTATTTCTAAGTTCTCTGAGGTACCAAACCTTGCCAGACTTGGACTTGAAAAACAATGTAGAAACCAGATTTATTCTCACATAGCTCACATTGGAGCAATTCAGGCTGACAACCCTGCAAGGTCTGACAGGCTGGTCATGTGTGTGTATTTGGAGAGCTTTGTTTATGCCCAGATATTATGGTGTGTGTCAAAGCAGGTCGTGGTCGATGGAGGCTGCTCCCAGTGTTGATGTACGTGAGCTTTGTGCTGGTTGGCACTCACCAGGGTGTGACTTTCCCTCTTAAGGTCACTTATTTCCTCCCAGACTGATATTTCAGAGGACAAGTCTGCCATAGAGAAGGCTTCACAGGCTTACCCTTCTTCAGCAGAAGTCATCTCTATGTCAGACTGTGTGCTGAATACGTTGCACACAAGTTTAAAAAGTATCAGAGTTTTCTTGTTGAGGTTTTTAAACACAGACTAACAACTTGAGGTGGCTGCTTCAATAAAAACTTCATGCAAGCCTCTGTGTGTCTGTAGAATTCATACAAAGCCTCAAAGGAGAAATTGAAATAAGAATAGATCTATGGAAAATGAAAACAGGAACTGACTAATCAGTCAAATTTCACAATTTTCTTCAGTACAAGGAAAACAAAAGATATTTGCAACACTTGCTGGTTAAATGAGGGGCTCAAAATTACCATATAAAATTAGTTAATGAAAACATTTTAAAAAAAAATGGTAAAACTTTCTGAGTTGCCTTGCCTTACACATTAGGCTTTTGATAAACCAGACACAATACCTTTTTTTAGCAATATTGTCCAGGAATTTGGGAAGAAAATCTATGACCAAACTTCAGGCTGAAAAGCTTGTTTGGTTGTACTTAGTACTGCAATAATCTAGGCATACAGTTAATTTTAGATGGATGAATAATCACCCCATTACTTGTTGGCAATTTACTAACATGTAGTTTATGTCTTAGTGTTCATTTGCATCATGGGCAATAGGATAAGCTCTGTCTGTGATCAAGTCTTTTATCAGTGCAATATAGTTGCAGACAGAATATCTGTGTAAGCTAAATGTCATCCTGGAAAATGGTATCTTTAAATAATAGAAATAAAATTACAAGGAGAAAAAATTTATGATCTCACATTTAAATTGCTATGTGCAAAAGAACATAATGCTGGTAATTAAATGTTCAGATGGCAGTTTATTCAGATCATTTCCAAGTATAAACCTGATCATCTGACTTCTGGAGAAGCAAGGCTTGTACAATATGTTAAGCTCAATACTGCCTTCTTAATTTTTCCCTAAAGATAATACCAAAAAGTTTCATAACTCATCAGCCTGAATTTGCCTATTTTACCACAGAAAAATTTATACTGGTCATCCAGGCACTGTTCCACCTCTTCCAGATGTCTTTGGTTTTCATTTTGTATTGCATTGTCTAAGATAAGTCACATCAGAGTAATAATGTAAGCCTGCAGAACAGCATGTCCTGCTTGTTGGCTGTAAGTGATGCTGAACAGCAATGTAAAAACCCCTTAGTTTCAGCTGCAGATTCAAGCGCTGTCAACACACAGACTTTCTATTTGAAATTGGAAAGAAGCATATTTTTTTCACTTAAAGAATCCGGGCCTGCAGCAAAACAAATAATTATTCCCTTTCACATATAGCACAGGATTTGATTTGTGCAGAATATACACCAGTTTTTAACAGGCAGGACTTTGATCATAAGGTTGAATATTTGGGCCAAAGTTTGATTGCTTTCCTTTAAGCACTTTCTAGTACTATTCCCACAAAGAGCTGAGTCTCAAAGATAACAGTACAAAGGTTTAAATTCTTGATAGCTTGGAAAACTTCCTCCCCATCTACTTTCATGCTCCCAGGGAATCTGAGCAATACACATGTATAACATAACTTCCACTTGTCAACCACACTGAAAATACAACCAACCTTCTTCCACTGGTGTTGGGAATTGGTGGTGTGTTCATCTACATCTGAAATTATTTTTGTAAACGTGGGCCCATAACCATAAATTATCCTGCCCGTATTGACTCAGCACTTTTGTCATCCTGCAAACACTGAGGGTCTTACCAAGATAAACTGCTGGAACAGAGCGCAAAGCCTGGTGGTCTGCAAGCATCCAGTGCTCAGGGGAATAGAGCACTTGCAGCTGTTTGTTCCTAGTGTGGTGTGATTTAAGCTTTAACATCACATTCACAGGTCAAGGCCTTTCATGGAGCCTTGGCTGAAATATGGGACAAAGCATAGCTGAGATAATCTACTCCCAAGGCAATCCCAAACAAACGATGACATACTGAATAAAGAATACCATTTAACATGAAAAATTAGTGTGTGTCTTCTCACAACAGGTGGTCACAGCCCTGTCCCTGTTCCCCTGCCATTCCCAACTGCAGGTAACTGGGCTTATCCCTCAGGGAGACCCCAAAGGAGTTTGTACAGATTAATTCCTTGTTGAGTTTTCATGGGGCACCATCATGTTGTTCATTGCTTCAATGTTAACTCATCTTGGTACTATATGAGGCCATAACATAAAGTGTCTCCTAGCATGACTCAATCTTCTTGTCAATCCAGGTGTAATTTTTTTCTTGCAGGCAGTTGAGTACTGAGTTGTTCTTAAAGCCAGTGACAATTTTGTTGTACCTTCAATAGATGCAAGGCCAGAATACGTAAAGTGCATGGATTTTGGAGTAGAAAACTATTCAGAAAAATACAAAATTCAACCCTATCCAACCTGAATATTTATTTTTACAACATATTCACTGTTATACCAAGAGTGCACACTCCAATGCTGCACTGTGTTTTGTCTCACTGGATGTACTCTTATTTTTGTGTGTGTATATGACAAAAAGAGTACTTGCATAGTAGAATAAAACAAAACTTCACTTGTTGTGAGCACAGGGAATGTAACTGAGGCCATACAGAGGGATGTTTTAGCCCTACTGCATTTCTACTTGGCTCCAAAGATGGTCTTTACATTCGAAAGCCTTAATGATCTTTTCTCATGTTCATGGCAGGCATCATGAGTGTAACAAGTCTCTTCCCTCTCCCCAGCCTCTCTCAGGAAGCTTGTGGAACACGTGTCGCCTGCCAAGTCCCTGGTTGGAAAACTTCAACCAAATATAGAAAGTCTGGACAAGAACAGGACATTTTTTCCCTTCTTCTGCTGCGTAGTTTTAAGTTTGTCTGCAGCTGTTGGAGCTACAGAGAGCCTTGAAAGAGTGACCACTTTTATTTTTTGACTAGATTGCAAGCCAGTCTTACCACAAAGCCATTTTTTATGGCTTTACAAAGAGCGTGTGGCAAACCTTAGAAAAACTACTTAGTCATCCTGTTAGTGACCACTGTCTTATGGAGTTTTCCCCTCCTCTCTCTTCCCTATTCCTCACAGAGATTTTTATGCCACTTCCCAGAGCAGAGGCACATTCTCATCAACTACACAGTCTGTTTAAAAAATATTTCCCTGCTACTTCTAAAGCATTTTTTTTCATAATGCAGTGTATCCCAGAGATGAGATTTAAAATGCACTTTACAGGGAAATTGCAGATTAACCACAAAAACAACAGAGAACTGTTAAAGTTAGCCATAGAAACAATTACTTTTATAGCTGCATCAAAATTTCAGTTGTGGAACTAGCCAATTAATTAGGGGATTTAAAAAAAAAAAGGAGATTTAGATTTCATGGATAATGAAAAACAAAGAACCCCAAGCTGCTGTTTTGTCCATATGAAGTGGGGGAGATCCATGCTGTTGGCCAGTTTCAGCTCTAAGGATTGAATGTCATATTAGGGCACACCTAAGAGCCTTCAAACATTTCTGTGAGTACATCAGGTGGCAAAAACAGCCACCTGGATGGGGGAAGATTCATAAGTACCCAAGCAGGGACTGCTGAGGGACATCTTTTGCAGGATAGCTGCCTTCTCCTTGAGCACTGGGCTCTCGTAGCTTAATATCAGCAAAGTGGAGCTTATTTAGCTCAAAACCAGAGTTCTACTTTAGAAATGCATAGCTCAAGTCAGGAAGAAATGTCATGAAAGGTTTGCAAGAGCTGGGGAGGCTGTGCTTGGTTTCTGATGAGGAATTCCACTCTGGATGCGAGAATAATCTTGTCAACACCAATTCACTTCCAGGAAGATTTTTTTTCAAAGAAAAGCATTTTTTTCAGCAAGAATTCCTTGGCAACACTCCATCTTCAACCCAATGGGAAAAAGGTCTGCATCATGGAGTTTTGCCTCATGGGGATGAATACATTTCACTCACTGTCTCATGCAAAAGTCAAATGGAGGAAAGTTCAGTAAGATCATGAGCATAGAGCTGCAAAGGTAGTATAAACAGTGCATTCACAAAAGGCTGAGGTCACATTTTAAATTATTTTTATATCAGTAGTTTCACTATAAAAAGTAAAGAGAGGAAGTCCTGCAAGTGCTTGAGGAAACAGGAAAATTTATTAAAACAAATTTTTTAAATAGGTATTCAAATTGTTTATCTTAATTTTTTGTTCAATTCCTTACCCTTTTAATTTCTTTTTGTGTGAAAGAAAGATCAAAGAAAGAAGAATGTCTGAAGTGGTAGAAACGACCAAGAAAGTTCTAATCAAAGTAAAGAATGAGGAATTGGGATAAATAAATTAAAACAAAATTGTGTCATTCATGACAAACTGCTTTCTCTAAAACTATGAAAGAAATCCTGGAAGCTTTTGACCCTTTGTCATTCTGTGCTAAAGGAAACAACCCATGCCTAAGATACTGTGCTACATGATCAGGCCACTGTTAATGGTCCACTAAAAATACAGGGGAAGGAAAGAAAATCTGTGTGTGTAAATGCAGCTTCTGAGGGACATTTTGCAGTTACACTCCAGGAATTGTGCCTGCCAGGCTGGGAAGTGAGCAAGTGGTTGATTGCACCTGTTGGATGAGCTGCCCTGGAGATTTGTAAGCCACAAGAGAAAATTCAAGGAGGAACACATTTCTGGGGAAGTCATGTCAGCTTGGGATAACCTCTCTTGTTTGGGAATTCTCTTCAGCTCCTCGGGAAAACATTTCCAGCTCACTCCACCCAGATTACATCACATAATCGCCATCACTCAGGAAAAGGGAGAGAGCAAGTGAAACAAGCTGCATTGTTAGAGCTGAAGTGGTAACAGAAGCAGCCTATGCAGAAGGACATTTCATTCCAGAGCAGTGAAAGCCAGAGAGAGGAGAGACTATCCATAGGAGAGGGCTGTGAAAAGGGAATCAGATGTCCCAGGAATTGTACAGCACACTTGTGTACAATATTGAGGTTACACAACTGTAAACATCTATGATGCCTCTGTGTACACATATTCCCAACTACAAATCACAGACTCTCAGGAGTCTGTAACCAGCTAAAGGCTATTGATGGGGCTAAGGCAGATCCTTCTGTAGTCACAGATCCTTTACCTGCTTTTGACATGCTATGAAGCCTGCAGAGTCAATTTCATTTGAGATCACATTCATGCTCCCAGTTCTCTGGAAGACCATTAGTTTGCTGGTATTTACCCTAAGAACATTCAAATGCCCTTCATGCATTTACCAATCTGTATTTGTGATTCCATAGTATGTGTTGCTTTTCTGTTTCATTGGAGTAGTGGGATAAATGAAGGGCAGCAAAATGCATATATTTTGAAATACAGTTTTCCACAAAGTATACCCAACTAGAAGGAAATATGGTGCTATTTACTACTAGTATTACACTTTCCCTGAGGAGTTGAGATTCAGATGAAGGTCCTACTTTGTGTGGCTGTCTGCATCCACAGGCTAAGGGATGGACCTCTCACTGAAGAGTTTACAGCAGAGAGTTTACACTGACAGGCCAGCAAATGTCTGAGGAAGGAAAAGACTTCTTACAGAGATTAAGCATTGTCCCAGGGTCATACAGGGACTCAAGGGCAGGAGCTGGAAGCAGACCACAGAGCTGTTCTCCACAAAACAAAACCTACTGCAGTATCTTCAGTGCTCAAAGGAAAGTGGCTTTGCTGGGAAGTTAACGTTGAGAAAAGAGTCCATACAAAAGGATAATAAACTTACCTGGATAAAGCCACTGAAGCAGGAATTAGCGTTTTAAAATGCAGTTACTACTTTCAACCAGGCTATATCACACACTTCTTTTTAATGAAGGAAAATGGGAAAAAAATAACCATTTTTATTGTATTCATCTAAATAGTATTTTTCCATGATAAAAAAAAGGATTTGTTTGTTTGGGATTTTTTGTTTTTAAGAGGCTCAAATGAGTTAGTGAAACACAAAACTATCTCTAGTTCTTCTCCCATCTCTAATTACCCACAAAAACTTATTTGTACTGAACATAAAGGTCTAAAATTTTCCCTAGAGAACCTACAAACACTGGATTTGATTTTAGCCTTAGATACAGACAATCCTGAGAGTCTATACTTATGAGTAACATTCTGGTAATTTTGGTCAGACTGCTCAAAAACCCATCAAAGGCAGCAGAGATCATTGTTTTCAGAGAGTTCAGATTAGAAATTACCGATACCCACTCTAGCAGAGAAAGGGGACTGAAAAATGTTAAGATTAGCTATATGACAATGGATCTGTCCATCAGAAAAGGAGCCAAACCAGAGGTAAATGTTAAAACAAAAGTGCAAAGCATAATTTTTGTCCTGCTTACAAAGACTTGGCATCAACCAGAATATGCAATGTTATGTGTTATTGGACACCAAGACTCCTATTATAAACATACTGTCAATATCTCTCTTCTTTAATCTCAGCAAACTGATGGGTTCCAGCAATTATACAGGATGATTTATTTAAAGTGCTGTAACAGGCCACAGCTCTGCCTTGCAGGCTATTCCATGAGCTCTTTTCCCTTGCCCAGGCCATGTGGAAATCAGCCTTCAGCCATATATTACAAGCCCACAACTCATTTATCTTTCCTTTTTCAAGGAAATCTTACACAGGGAGACATGAGTATTATTGCTGTAGAAGAAGCTAGTTCAGATCCAAGGGTGGGTGGAAAGACTGTGGAGGACAACAGAGCACTTCCTATTATTGATCTATTTAAGGTCAGGAGAGGTGGTTATTTGTATTTCCCTCTCTGACTGAGATATCATTCCTGTCTTTGGCCTGGCAGCAGAGAAATCAGCACAGAACAGCACACAAAGCACGAGGCTCATTTGGTCCCGTGGCATAAGTGTCTGTAACACCTTGAAAGATTTTAAACAATGGGAAAGTTCTTCACAGAGGGAGTGCAGGGTGTGCCTAGTGAGATCAGAAGACTCTGATATATATTCGGATGGCCAAAAATCACTGCCTTTATGGTCTTACACTTTGCAAATGCTGCTGCACGAGGCTCAGGGGCAGGAATCCAGGCTCTCACCCTCCTCCCTCCAGATGCTTGGAGCAGCTCTGCTACAGCACAGCTTTGCAGGAACCTGGCCTGGGAGCTATGGAGGGACAGTGCCTCTGTGCTGGGTGTAGTCCTTGGTTAGGAGCCATCTCCACAGTATCTTCCTCTCCCACCCTCCTACCACCTGTCTGAGCAGAGGAGAGGTGCCAAGCTCACAGCCAGAGCTCTGTGCTGGCTTCTGGCAATCCATCAACGATGGAAACAGGACCATTGTCCTGTGGTAACCCAGCCTCAGCCAGCACGAGGAAAGAAAGAGTCTTTAGGATGTATTTCAGACTTTCTCAGCATTATCCTGATCTCCAAGAAAGCTGCACTGCCTGGCAAGGAAGCCTTTTACTCTGGTCTCTGCTCACCTCTCCCCTTCCCTTCCCTTCCCTTCACCTGTCTGCGGGTAAAGGTGATGAACAAAACCAAAGGCACAAGCTGACACTTCTGAGGTATGTTGTGATGAAAGGCTTTGACAATTTAGTTTACAGGGAAGCCGTGGTTTTGAGGGGAGGTGGGATGTTAAATAGAGAAACACGTTCTGGAGGAACTGAATCCTCTCATGCCAAAATTATTCTTCCCTTATTTCTGCAACGTTTACAAAGCCTTTTAAATTCATGGACCTCTGGCAGCCAGCTGATAGAAGGCCCAAAGAAGTGCAAAGTACTCTTATTATTGGAAAAAAAGTAACACATGGAAATATCTCTTCCTGATCCAGAGACGGGGAGGGGCACTGTCACTCATCCAGCTCCTTGCTGATAGCTCTTCCGTCTGCTCCACTATTATTGCTAAATTCTGAAGTGAATTAACCACCCAAAGCTTGGAAGTTTTTCAAAGATCCAAGTAACCAGGAAGAAAAGAAAAATGAGAAATGAAGGAAGGAAAAAAAATTTACTTTTTGCTAGAAAAATCTGTCTTTAATATTTCTCTTTTTTTTTTTTTCCCAAGCAACGTTTCCTGTTTTTTCCCTTCTTTCAGACATCATTTTTATCTTGAAACTTGATCGAGTGAAGTGCTGTCTTACATCTATGTTAGTTTCTGAGGTTTTGTCTGTTAAATATATTTTGGTGTTTCAAACATGCAGTTCACAATGAGCATGTTTCTTGTGTTTGCATTTCTTTGTTAGCACAAAAATTCTTTATAACACTGTTAAGCAGCATAACTCAGAGCAGTACAAGTGTGCTGGTGTTCAAAAGGTCCTCTCTTATCATCTGTGATGGGTACATCAGATGTTCTGTCAACCAATCTCTCCTGTGAACAAGGTAACATTGACCTAGAATTCAGCTGAATTTCAGAATCAAAAGATTGGAGTTTGCTCCAAAGACATCAAGTTACCTGTTGTATCTTTTTGGCATCTCCAGGTTTTTCTTAAGCTTGTTTTATTTGACAGTAGAGAAATATATCACCATTAAATCCTCCTTACAAAACATGGGTTCAGTTTAGGGAAAGAAAGAAGTCAGGACAATACTTGAGAAGTGTTTAAAGTTAAACACGTGTCTCTGAGACCGAGGCTTTTATTCTGGAACCTTTTGGATGCTTGTGTGAAAAGCGTGTAAAGAAACACAGTCATGCTGAAAGACATACAGTCCTTCTGATTTACACACACTCAAAAGGTTTACACCCTGCCAAAAAGTTCACTATTTTTAAACCTTTACTTTCAAGATGCCTCTAGAGCTTAAGCCTCTTTGGCAAGATTATAAAAAAAAAAAGAATGTAATATCTTACTTTTATCCACTTCCTGTAAAAAGGTTGATGTCCCATTGCATCCTAAGACTGCCTTCATGGACACTTCTCTCTATTAAAAGGGAAAAGGTTGTTACTGATATTTTATTGATGATTTCATTACTTTGACTGCATAATGACTACAGATGTTGCTCTGTGGGGCAAAACCAACAATCTGGGTGGACATATCTGGACCTGTCTGCAATTAGTTGATGTGGCACTCAATGGCACTAAACCTCAGTGTGTTAACAGAAGTACTTGAAACCTTACTCATGCAAAATTTAATTCAACAGCTAATAAAGAGAATGGGACAGAATGCCACAGCTTTGATCACACTTAATGTTTCCTGTTGAGAGGAACCTGTGACAGGTACACTTACAGCTAACCAGCTAGAAACCCCATCTCCAGCTCCTGTGGGCTTTGCATGCAAGCCCTGATGAATAATTGATACAACATTCCTTTCTGAGTCAGTCTAATTGAACTTTCAACAGCGGATTAATGTCTGAAAAATATTGAGCTGTCCAGTTAAAAACTTTCTCAGTGAACAAGAATTCCTTCCAAGAAAAAAAATTAGGCTATCTGATTTTAAAAGAAAAACTCTTATTACCTCCTTTATGATACTATTTAACCCACATTTCTAAAAGAGGTGAGAATCACTAATGCAGGCCTAGAAACTCAGGTTTTTTGCACATTTTTAACCTCATAAACTTATGGAATGGTTTGAGTTGGAAAGGATCTTAAAAAATCACCCAGTTCCAACCCCCTGACATGGGCAGGGACACCTTCCACTGTACCAGGTTGCTCCAAGCCCTGTCCAATCTGGCACTGGACACTTCCAGGGATGGGTCAGCCACAGTTTCTCTGGGCAACCTGTGCAAGAGCCTGCCTACCCTCATAGGGAAGGATTTCTTCCTAATGTCTAGTATAAACTTACTCGGTTTCAGTTTAAATCCATTTCCCCTTGTTCTGTCCCTATAAACTCTTGTAAAAAGTCCCTCTTTGGCTTTCTTTTAGGGTTCATTTAGATCCTGGAGGGTGCTCTAAGATACCTCCAGAGACTTGTTTTCCAAGCTGAACAACACCAAATCTCTCAGGCTTTCTTCATAGGAGAGGTGCCCATCTTCTCCCTTTACTTCCTAAAAATACTCACATTGCTTGCTGACACACAGATGCTTTAGTTCTGCTAGTTTGAGGGTGTTTCTCTCTGTCCATTCTGGATTATTCTCCAGAGATTATTAAAATTTTTGAAATTTTATTTTTTGTGGAGGTTCGGGGTTTTATTGGAGGTGTGGATGTTTTTTTGGTGGGTTTTTCTTTTGGTTTTTTTTGGGGGGGGGCGGGTTTTTTGGTTGGTGTTTGTTTTTTGGTTTTGTTTTTGTTTGGTTTTTTTTTAACCTTCTTGCATTTAACTGTTACAGGATGACAAAAACTGAAGGACTTTAAGAATTCTGATGTCAACCTGAAAGTCTCTTAGCCTCGCTTGGGCGGAACATGGTCCTTCTGACTCACTGAAGAAAAATTCCTAACATTCATAACAGCCTGAAGGCCTGAAAAATGCCAGAAAAAGTCTCTCTGGTGATAGCAGCATGAGCTGATTTTCAAGGGAAGGAGGAGAACCAAGTCTTTTGAGCCAGCATGCAAACAAATATGGATCAGAAGCCTTTCAATTTCTATTTCATTTTTTGAAGCTCAGAACAGTTTGGAGACACTTCCCCCTTTGTCCCTGTTCAGTTTAATACACTTCTATCCTCCTTTTTTTCATCTGGGACTGCATGTAGATTCCTTTGGACCTCACTCCATACCCATGCCCTGGGAGAGCTTATGGAAAACATAGATGCTTCTCCAGACAGAACCTTCTATAGTGCCCTCACCATCACTCTGTGTTCCACTATGACACTTTGGATTCCCAGTGACTATTTGTGTCACGTGGCACCATTCAACAAAATCCTTCTCACTGATCCAGTGGAAAAATATTTTTATCACAGCTGAGGCTGATGGGTCTCAGAGGTTGAACGTGTTGTGGCCATTTACACTTGGGGGAAGAATAACTCAGCATCTCTTGGAGGGGATGGATGGATCATCCAAACCACATCCATGCTGGCTCAGAAAAGCTGACAACCAGGGTCACCAGGCTGCTTAAAATGTATGTAATTAGAATTTAAGAGACTTCCTAACCAGGCTGGTATGTGTTTTACCCCTGAATTTCACTGCTTAGGAGCACAGCTGAGCTCACCCCTTCCCAACACTCCTCTGCCAGTAAACACCATAGTGAATACTCACACACACTGACAGACTTAATAGCTTTGTTTTTGTTGCCAAGAGTTCTCGCACGGTTTAGCTGACATTACTTAATTGCTAGATTCAGAAATCAAATGCAAACAATACACACAGAAAAAGATAGTGTGAAAGGGGTGATTGCTGGGACTCCAATCCCTCCACCGCTACCAGGTAGCTCTTCTGAGGGCAAAAATCACCTTGTGTTGGAGTGTATTATGAGTCCATTTCTACCTTGCAGTTAAAAACCTTTCTTGATTCATTCTATTGGCATAAATGTGGGCATAAATTACCTTTTCTCTTAATACAAAAGCACTCTGCACTTCCAGAGTAGGATAAAAATACCTGTAGGATGTGATAAACAATGTTCTCCCCCTTCATCTCCAGGTTGTGTGCAGAAGCATGTGACTGTCTTATTTCTCTACAGGAGTAGAGCAAAGCTGACTCTGAGCATGGAGGGTTTTTGTTTTTTTGGTTGGTTGGTTGCTTTTTAATTGTCTTATAGTGTTCATACCAATTTTAAGGTATTTTTCCTTCCTTTTGTTGAATTGTTCCAGCTCTCCCAGGTGAGGGCTAGTTCTCAGTGTGAAACCAGCTAGCTGTGAACATATTCCAGACCCCTTCCTTGCAGACTCCACTCGGATCCCTGATCTGTCTTACTGCACACAGCTGCAACTGCCATCACTGCCTGTGTCACAGTCAGCTCGTGGCTTTTATTCTGTCACATTGGTCTGTTTCACTTGAGATTGTTGTGCAGAAGTGCTTTTAATTGTTGTTCTGGCTAGTTACAGTCCTGAAGAGGCCATAACAACTCATGTTTCTTCAGGAAGAGGTTAAGAAACCATTCTCGAGGGTGGTTTTAACAAGGATGCTGAAACAAGAAGCACAATATTTAGCTTTTTTTTCTTTTTGTTCTTTTTTTTTTTCCCCCTTCTTAAAATAAATACCTCACACTATCCATTGTCACAGGACTCCAGAAGCTGGTGCCTTTATAAGCCTAACACAGATCACTTTTACCAAAACAGTGACAGAGGAAGTCATCATGTTGCTTTGCCGAGCATACTTAGAGCATGACCCCACAGGTGTGGGGAATAATGGAAATATTCCACTTCAACCTAAGAGCAATATTTAAAAGTTAAAGTCAGTTCTCATTATGAAGAAAAGCAAATGCCATGAGTGTCAAAGTATGGGTTGTCCAAGAAGTATACTCAAGTTGTTTTTAGTGGGTCAGAAGATGGATAAACTCCCATAGTTCCCACACATCACCTCCCTGTTCTTGTCTTCCTGCCCCATTAACCAAATGAACACCCTACCAACTGCAGCAGCAGGTTTATGCTCAGTAGCCTGGTTGTAATTTTCTACCATAACCTAGCAGAGAAAAAGCTATGTCAGGCTCAGGATCTTCCCATGATGTCCCCAGCTCACCCCAGTCTGTTCCTCCAACCTATAGTTAGTAGTAGCATAATGAGTTCCATGCAGGAGGAGATTAAGCATGCAAAGGCTTGTCTTGAATGCTAAAAAAACCTGTTTTACTGAAAAAAAAAAAAAAATCAAAAAACCTGAAGAACTCAAAATCTGAGTAAAACATGATGTTGGCAAACAAATTTTGTGGGGAAAACTACACCTTAGTTCTGTTTTCACTCCAGGAAAGCACATATATATTATATGTTTTACAATATCAAAGATAAGTTTTGAGATAGAAACTTGATATTAAAGTGGCAAAGAGCCACCATTCTATGTTCCCAGACTATTCCTGCCAACTGTCAAATCCCTAGGGCCTGTGGGAGCACACGTTTTTTATGGTTTGTTGGAGGCTCCTTATGAAGAAGTATCATTGTGTGTGCAAAACTTTGAAGGGACAGAATTGAAAGTAATGTAGGATCACTATTAGCTGCCACCAGAACCAAATGACGTCCATGGATTCACATGATGTGATAAGGAAAATCAGAGAATCATAGGATCAGAGTGGCCTGGTTTGGAATGAACCTTAAAAACCATCTTTAAGGTTTCAACCCCCTGCCATGGGCAAGGACACCTTTCACTATCCTGGTTACTTCAAGCCTCATCCAACCTGGACTTGGACACTTCCAGGGATGGGGCAGCCAAAACTTCTCTAGGCAACATGTGCCAGGGCCTGCCTACCCTTAAAGGGAAGGATTTGTTCCTAATATCTGATCTAAACTTACTTTCCTTCAGCTTTAAACCATTCCCTCTTGTACTGTCACTACATGCTCTTTTAAGACAAGCCCAAAGCCTGGGAAGAGTTCGTAAGCCTCCCAGTGTGTCCCAAACAGGTCTCTCTCATCCAGGTTACCCACCCAAGTCTTCCTGAAAAGCAAATGTCTGTAAGTAAAAGCATGTGTAGTTTCAAGCAGTGTGGACCATTGGGGGTTTTCACTTGTCTCCTGGGCATTGTGCCTCTGCAGACATAGGGCTCTCAATCTTCTAGCAAGACTAGCTCACCATGATTTTCCCAGCTATCAAGCCAGAATTCTTCTCTTCTGAGAGGATAGAAGAAAGTTTCACCAATGGTATTTACATGAGAAAAGATGGGTAGAATTTCACTGCCTCCTAAGCAGTTTGTGCCAAATCATTCTGGATTCAGCAACATTTGAGGACAGTCACTAAAGCAATTCAGAAACAATATTGACCTGGCCTTATAAGAGTATAACATTAGAATCATAGTCAAGCAAAGATTTATCTTAGAAATCCTCATGTTTTGCTTTGGTGAAGTAGATTTGCCAAAATAAATACTAAGAGTATACTTGCTGTGCTGGTAAATGTCACTACCTGGTTTAAATTATTAATAGTAATCCAACCATTATTACCACGCCTGACAGATGTCTCTAATCCACTCACTTTAGCAGCCCTGAAATGTCACTGCTGATTTCACAATAACCTTGTCCCACCCAGAACCTGGGCAGGCAGACAAAAGAGTGAGTCTTGAGCCAAGGGCGAGATGAAATGAAAAAATTAGTAGGCAGTATGATCAAACTATTTCATCTCTACGACATATAGAATCTATAGAGTATATGTCAGTGACATATAATGTTCATTTCATAAATATTTATAAGGTAAGGAAAGAGTCACCCATAAGTCCCCTTAATTGTTAAAGCCCTTAAATCTGAAAGGAGAGGAGGGGAAGCAGAGTATGGGGTTGTTGATGCTCAGTAAGGGCTTCTGACACCAGGTAGAGAAATGGATCCTTGCATAAGGGGCACACAGTCCGAACCACACTGATGTTATTTCAACAGTGTATGGTGTTAAACTCTTCAAAGTGTCAGGACAGACCTCCAAGAGCTTCTGTTATCACAGACATCATCAGGCCTTGTTTCAAGACTCATCATTAAATTCCTGCTGTGAAACACAGCCTGTTCTCAGTGTCAGTCACAGCTTCTGTTTTCCTTAACAGTATAGACAAGTCATCACATTTTCTCTTAAGCTGTCCCATAGGAGGGTGGCATACAGCAGACTTCATTTGTCATCCGACTGTGCCCAGGTTGAATCTGTTTCTCAACTGCATCTTGGACCAAAGGTTACAGGCTAGTAATTGGTCTCTTTAGGTGATGAGACTGATGGTGCTGAACAACACCAACAGAAAACTGTGTGAAGTTTACCATTTTCTGGCCCAGAACCCTGCAAGTTTGATTTGTAGATTGTTCAGGGGAGAGAAGAAACAAATCCTTTATCTGTAGTTAAATTTGTGTACCAGTAACACAAAGAATAGTAAAGTCCAAGGGGAACTTTTACTCTGGTGACACATCTTTCCTGCAGCCCTGTCCTACCTTTTTTTTCCTCCTTTGCAAAGGATCATCTGAGGGCAGGAACAGATATAAGAAATACAGTCAGGAAAATCCTGCTCTATACTTCAATTCAGGGTATCCCCATGAACCAATATTTCATCTGAAATTTCCTCTGGAACATTTCAAGCCTAAGATTTTTCTCACGTACTTTGCTGTCAAGTCAGGGATAAAAATGCTTAAGCCTAGAGTTATATCAGTGTAAAAATTACATGAAAATAATGCAATTAAAAAGGGAGTAAAAAATTTCCTGACAGGCCAGCTAGTTAATTTCTGGATCTGGCTTAGTTACAAGATAAAAGTAAGGGGATTTAATGCTAGGGTGCCTTCTCACATTATAGAAAATCTAAGCAAAGAGATGTCTATTGCTGTCTTGATCTGGCCATTTGAAAATCTACTTACTGGGAATTACAAGAAAACCCTGTGCTCAAGGAAACAAAAAAAAAAAATGAAAATAAACACACATTACATTTGTCATTCAATATTTAAACACTTGGGCAGATCATCAACTTGTCATTAATTGCAGCATTTACCACACAGAATTGTCAGAATTTAGACAATTAACAATAGAGAATAAACAAACACAAAAAAAATTGAAGGGGAAAAGGCACTAAAGGAAAAAGAAAGAACACATAGGAAAAAAGAAAACTCCTCAAGGTCTGTACTGTAAAGCATAGTTCAGATCCTCATTCTTTGACTGACAGTGAGGTTTGTACTCTGTAGAAAACAAACTTCTTTCATCAGGTAGCAGTTTCAAGGGAGAAGTTAACTGCTGCACAGATCCTCAACGCAGAAATAAAAACACCTTTTGCCACCCATCTCTACTGCCAGCATCAGCTCCTGGCAGGATCCCTGGCATGAGATGCCTGTGTTTCACTGTGTGTTTGGAAAACAATCTGAGCCACAAAGCATTTGTACCCTGAGCAGGCAGCAAAAAATGTCATCCCTCACAGAGAGACCAAGCTCCAAGAAATTGCACATCTTAAGGCCACAGAAAAAACTTGAGACTGTACTGGGAATCAAAGCCAGACTTTTGCAGATCAGTCTCCACTTTGCTTTATCTACCAGAACATCCTTTGCTCTCCCCAGCCAGCCTTCACCTTAACTGGCACCAGAAGGCCCTCCCATCACACCCTAAGGCATGCTGCTAATTAGCATCCTGCACAACAGAGGTTCTGGGTTCCTATACAACTCATCCCTGCTTCATATTTCCTTTAATAGATCCGGGAATTATTTTAACACTTCCATGCAACACAGAAGGTCACCACTCACTTCAACCTCCCATGATGTATTTTCACTGCCTGGATTCAGGCACTACCTGGAGCATTTCAGCTGAAGACAAGCTTTCTGCCACACATATCCTGGTGTCCTTAATGGGGAGGGAAAAGAAACACTACAGCAGGAAAGTTACAGTGCCCCAGTCTACATGAGACACTGCAAATTTAATCTGCTTTTCCCTCTCACCCTACCCATAATAAAACCAGAAGACCTGGAAAACATTCCTGCTCCTCTTCAGGATGCCTGGAGAGCCACCACCAGGCTTAAATAGCCAAGGAGACAGACAATCTCCTACATGCTCTGTTAAGTTTACTGCACAAACATTATTTTCTGAGAGCAAACTTGAGGGCAGGAGGGGAAAGCTGGGCGTGAAGGTAATTAAACAAGCGAATTCTATAAATAGGAAAAAAAAAAAAAAAACAACAACAAAAAAAACCAGAAGCTTGAGGCCTGTAAGGAATTAAGGGTTGGTTTTGGGCACCGGGAGGCCTCAAAACACCTGGCATGCTTATTTTTATTTTGAAAGAGGAAATGGTATGGTCAGAGTTTCCTTTACTGGTGCTCTATTAAGGAGAGAGAGCAAGGAGGTGGCAGTATTTGGTATTTAGTTTGTCCTCACAGTCCCTTTTTGAAAGGAGTAGCTGAAACTTACAGTTCTTTGGCAGGAAAAAAAAAAAATAAAAGGAGAGGAGGGAAAAGCCAATCTCTGCAAATATTTTCTATTACTTTTGCCTTTCACCACGAAGTCTTCCACATTCTGAATTAATTCAATTTCTTTGGCATCCGGGTCAAAACCCACTGTGTTTCAAGGAAAATTCATATCAAGCCCATGCCAAAATTGTACATTTCAGTGTTTTGGGTACAAATTGGAGTAGACTGAGCTGGCCCAGCAGATTAACCAATAAAAAGAAACTTAAAATATTATGCACTTACGAATTTGCAGTCCACAGGGAATTAAAACCAGATGATTTTCATGTGTGTTTTCTGAGTTATTTCAGAAGAAATGGTTTAAAGAAGAATTTAATTTACACTATGAATTAAAAACACAATTTCAAATGCACATTAGTGTGTCAGCACGGGGAAACTCCTAATTCATGCTTCCTCAATTAGGATGCTCAGAAGTTCCCTCTAAAGAAAACCACTGAACTGAGGAGATTGTACAGCTTTGAATGAAGTTGAAGCAACACCTCCTGTTTACTTCTCATGCCATTGAACACACAGTTCTGTGAGTAAAAGGGCTCGCCTGAGCCCACTCCCTGATTCTCAGGGGCACAGTGCATCCAGCCTCAGCCTTGCCTGAGGATTCAGCCCAGCACCACAGGTTAGTTTAACCTCTGCATTCACAGCACAAGGTCTTCTTCCTGAAGAAGATCAGAGGAATTTTTCCTTCAGCTGAAGGCACCAGCAGATAGAGTGTCTGAAGGCAGACATCCAGCCTTTGTTCAATAAGGTGACAAAGCAAGCGGCCACGTGCCTTCCAAAATGAACTGGAGGGATATGCTTTTATCCATCCAGCCAACCCCACCTGTACATCTTGAAGATACACAAACTTTTTTGACTCCTGACTGCTCCCTCATTCTTTTACTTGTTCCTTTATTTGTGTCTCAGGCCTATAAACACTCTAAAAATCTCTGTCCTGATGTGCTGACTGGAAAAGTACTAATTTTCTCTCAAGTTGAACAAAAGACTGATCGCCATGGCATATAGTGAACCAATGGATAGAGTACCTAGTTTCTGTACTCAAAAGGGTGAGGGTTTTGGTGCTTCTTTTCCCCATTTCTTTACTCCTCTAGATTTTTCTGGCATGTGAGTTGTCTCTCTACATTCACAAACTGCTTTTTTTTACCTCAGCTGCTCTGTGCAACATCCCTTACATTGAATTAACTTCTGTTACTAAATTCAAATTATCATTCTCCGAGCTTTTCCTATCTTCATGTCATGCAACAAAAGGCCTGCAAATCCTTCAAGGCACAATATCCAACCCAGAAAAAAATCCTTATTTTATTCTCTGTGAAGAATAGCTCTCCTCTGTACACTTCCACTCTGCAGAAGCAGAGCAGCCCTGCAGAGCTGGTCCATGACTTCAACAGTTATGTTGCTCCTCTTGCCTTGACTCCTCATGGTGAAACAACCCAGGAGAGTGAACCAAAGCTCTGTACACACTAGTTGTCATCCACTCTGGTTGAGCAGGGATTGTGTGTCAGCCAAAGTCACAAAAAATACATTCAGGGAACAAGTGGCAGGTTTAGACACTATTGTTTTCCATCCCAGTGCCCTCATCAAGACACACACTTGTCCCTTATCAAGAGGCACAATTGCCACAGGGGTGAAGCAATCTGTGTCACTGGCCACCACCTTTCCAATACAGCCCTGTATGGAATGACCCCACAGATGGATTTACCACCCCCATCTACCACAGCAAGCACAAGAACACCACATTTTAGCTGGACAAGCTCAGTACATAAGACAGAGGTCTTGCTGTCCTCAAGCTGGCTGTGAAAGGAGGCACAATAAGTGATTAGCCTGAAAGCTTCAAAGAATAACAGCTGGTATCTCCTCTGGCCCAAAGCTTGCTGGTACAAAGTCAGCCTGTCAAAACAGTTTGTTCCAAAAGAACAAGTGACTGTGTGTCCTAGGATCACAGTATTTCTAGCAATGCTCTTGGAGCCTTAAAGCTAAGCTTAGGGTATAGCTATACCACATCCTTATTGCAAATAAACCTTTCTTGTGCAGGGGTTGAGGCCCAGATATAATTTGTGCCTTCATCCATTAAATACATGATACACAAACGTGCAACAAGAGCCCCTAAACCATCTCTTCAGAGCCTTAAAGAGCCATATGGACATTTGCAAATGCCATCAGACATTTCCCAGGCATAGGCTAAGCTGTGAAACTGTGGGTGTAAATGACACCAGGAACACACCACAAAAAAAGAAAAAAAAAAAAAAAAGAAAAGAAAAAAATACATTGTGGAGATGGGTACCATGGTTGGGAAAGTCATTATCCTCAACCTGTTATCTGTCAGTAATTCTTCATCCATCAGTGCCTTCAAATCAGAACGGGTTGTCTCTCAGAAAGATATGCACAATCCAGTTAACTCAGCTTTGTTCAATTACAAATTACAGTTCTGACTCTCAAGGAAGTTTTACAGCCTGTCATTAATGTAGTTATGATGGCCCCTCCTGCTCTTATATTTTTCTGAGTGTTTGAAACATTTGGAAAGGTAATTGAATAAAAAAAAGATTTCTGCATCCTCCTTTGCTGAAGGAAATCTAAGCTGTCGCAAACTTATCAGTACATTGGGGGAATTCCCAATTATAAAGACTTCAGCTGTCCACAGAGGTGAAAAAAATTAAGATCATAAGGAAAGTGAGACACAAAAGAAGTTGCTACAATTGCTGGAATGATATTTTCAGACTACTCGGTTCTACATACACAAAACATGTTGCTCCTGGTAACAGGAAAACAAACATCCTCCAGAGACTGCAAGTGCAATTTGGGTGGGATTTTTCAAAAGTACTTAAGGTGCTCTGGAATTCAATTTCCACTGACTTGCAGGTGTGTTTGAGAATGTCCACACTTGCGTCCCACCCTTCCTTTTCAGGCTGCCATTTGCCATCCCAGAACATCACATGAAGCTAATTTTGAAGGAGAATTTCAATAGCAGAGGGTTGAGTCAGCTTGTACCTTGAAAATGTCAGTAAGACTATCTTCATCAGCTGAATAACTTGACCAACACCATCAATAAAAAGAACACAGTTATATCTGGCATATTCCAGAAGCTCAGTCCCAAGCTGGTATTGTTTCACACAAAACACTGGCTTATTTCCCAGCAAAGTGATTTTCAACCTTTCTTGTAGCCAGGCATTGACAGGTTGCCACAGAAATGCAAATTTTCAGTTCATGACACCCACAAGGAATTTTGCAAATCAAATAGCAAGATAAAATTTTACTCATATTGCATAGATTGCACAAATGGCATTTCAGCAGTGCTTAGAAAACCATCACTGCTGAAATTTTGTGCCACGGATATTATACTTTCTGTATACATGGTAGAAAAATTGCTAAAAAAAAAAAATAGTTTCATGGTAAATACTAGTGGGCAAACAAACAGGCAGAGGAAGTCAAGATGACAGATATTCATTGAAAACCAACTTCTCAGTGCAAATGTCAGTGCTACGAAGCCACAGCAGCAGGTAAAACAATGTGCAAGTTGAAAGCAACATCTGATATAGAAATTCTGGAGGCAAAATGCCTCTGAAAAAAAAGCAAGACTACACTTTTTAAATTGAACATAATTTGCAGGCAAATTTGTCAACTTTATTTCTTTATCTAGGGGAAAGTCCAGAAAATCAATAACCAGAGTCTGTAACCACTCAGGTGCATTGAAAAGAAGAAAAGCTTTGGCATCCTTCATACAAAGGATGTTCCCAATACTATTTAATGTTAGAGTTAAAAATAAGTGAGCAGTGGGATCTCTCTTGCTTTTACAGAAACTTTTAGTTTTAGCGCTCTTGGGAGTGAAATAATTCTGTATCACAGAACTTTCCTGCTTACAAAATACCTCCAGCAGTTGCTCTCCAGCCTTCAGGTTCCCATTTTCCAATTAAAAGTGATCTCACATACACATTTTGAAGAGAAAGATGCTTTCCACATAGAGGATATACACAGTCTCCTTATTTTAGAGGGTAGTTCAGGAAACCAACCTTCTTCAGCCCTCTCTCACTCAGCTTCGACAGAAGAGGCTCAGGTTCCAAAACTCAGAATGATTTTGGTTTTGGTAAGGAGGAGCCTTCATTTCTCTATCTGATTCAGATCCTTCCCAATATCTGTATCAGTGCATATTAAGTTCTTACCCCTACCTATTAAGTTCTTACCCTTCCCTATCTAGTCTTTTAGCATATTTTATAGATATTTTTGAAGTCTCTATTTTACAGCTGGTTTAAATAATTTTTCATTTCTCTGTGATTTTGTTAGGGAAGGCAGAAAGAATACAGAGATATGGGGGAAAGTAAAATTTACCCATTTCTTTTTTCCCACCTGCAGCTACAGAGAATTTCAGTGATTTCCTGCTAAAAAGCTCATCATATATAACTTTTTTATAAAAGTACATGTTTTCCCTATAATGTTCCCATTTTAGTATTCCTTCTGATTGCCATTTCAAGATTGTAAAATACTGGCTTCATCCTCCCCAGAAACTGTTTCTACTGCAGAAGTGTGAGGTAGGGATCAAAGAGTATATTTGGTAGAGTTTGGTCAAAGAATTACAAGGATGCTTGCACAGGACTATCTCAAAAGCAGATTTAAGGTGCTCAGACTAAACATGGATGTCATATATCAAATGAATGACTGCTAATACAAAACTGTTGTTTAGCATCACTTGTTGCTATCAAAACAAAAGAAACAAGTTCTTCTCTCTCAGTATCATCACATTTGGTGGCCTCCAAGGAGCTACCCAAGAGCAGAATATCCTGAGCACGCCTGCCCCAGTCCAGGATTTCACAGCACTTTGCAAAGTTGCTTCTCACAGCTTCTCTGAGGTACAGGTTTTGTTGCATTTATGGATGAGTTCTCAGGTGAACAAGCTGGAGCACAGAGAGCAGAAAGGTCACATTTTTCTTCCAAGGCCCATTACCAGGTGAAAGCAGATAACGGAAGGATAAGGAAAGGGTTTGTGTTGTGGCTCATCCAGAGGTCTCAAATCAAGTTTAATCTGTGCAATGAACCTCAGAACAGGAAAGGCAGGATGAAGTTGTTCCTGTTAGACTTTGCTGTGAGGCATTTGCTTTTCAAAGTTGCTGTTTTGGCAAACAAAGTCCCAAGAATAAATTTAACAACAAAACAAAAAGTTAAAATATTTTTTTTAAATTTGCAAGCTTACTATGGCTGTTTGTAGTGATCTTGAGCCACAAACACTTTCTAACTTTACTAAGGGCAAGGAAACAGGTGACATTTAAAAGTGGTCTCTGAAGGGGAGATCTGGGTCTCTCCAGTGTCTCTGTTCTTTGTGTGTGCTGGAGCTTGAGCCTTTATGGGCTGCTCTGAGAGCAGAGAATAACTTGTTCTGATTTTTGGATTTATATATAAAACAAAGAATTACTTCTGGATATCACAAGGCAATCTGGACTAAGAGGTCTTGTGTGTCAGTCCTCCACAAAATCCCCTCCCCAGAGAGACATGTGAAGGCTTTATGAATGTGGGATGAACTGCAGTACGAAAAATCGCATATGTGCCTCTGAAACACTTCTGTGTCTCTCACTGCAAACCAGAATTTATCTCCAGTTCCTTTCTACATTTAACTCTGCACATCCATGTAGACCAGACTTCCATGAGACATACTGCCAGCAAAGGAAAGAGAAGTCTAACAGGTCACTGGAGATTGTTAAACCTTTCTGCATCCCCAGAAAGAGTTCTGTGTCCTGATAGCCAAAGTCAATTATATTGTGAAACTTTTGGACAGGAACATGAAACACAGCAGAAAACAAAAACAAAACAAAACAAAAAAACTCCAAACAAACCCAAGATTTTGGGGTCACTAAACCAAGGTAAATTGTTGTAATAAGTATCCATTGTACAGAACAGCAGGGACAGCCTCCACTTTTTATAAAGGAGTTAAAATTGCACATATTTGAATATCTATAATTCCTTATATATTTTTATGAAATATAATTTATTTCATCCACATTAATACGGGAACACAAATAGGAAGGAGATTATTTATAATCTAATTTTCTCATTTGGTATTGCTAGGAAAACCAGTGATCACATTACACACAGAACTAGAAATACTGTAAGCAAGAAAATCATATTGTAAAAGAAACTTGAATACATGCATCATATCAAGGTTATTCACAATCAGCTCCAAAAATATTTTATCAGTTCATTTCTGCTGTCCTCATCTAATGCATTCATTAGTGCAAAAATCCAGAATAAAGAGAATTGTTTGGAATCTAGCATTAAAATACCCTGTAAAACAAATTTAAAAATCTGTTCAGATTATTATATGGAACACAATAATAAAGACAACAATTTGTTCAGTACTACATAACAAGTAGTGGTTCAGAAAATGTATGCTTTTTTGGAAACAAAGTATTTTGAAATATATCATATATATTATCAAAACCATATTGAGTTGCAAAGGAGACTTTCTTGCTCCAGAAGTGTATGACATTTAAAAAAGCCTCTTTAATCTTTGTTGACTTTTTAAAGTGGACTTGTTAAAACATGTCTGCTTTCTTCCCATAGAAATAAGAATGAGCACCCAGGAAAAACCTCAGGTAAGAGAGTTTGAGCTTATCTGAGATTCTGGAAATGCAGGACAAAACCAACAGCAAACCCCTCTTTGACATTCTTGAGTGAGAAGTTGATAATTGGGTGTTTTAACCATTGTAACCCCCTTCCCATTCTTTTCCTCTAGTTCTGCTAAACTGTTAAGGCATACCAACAGTTTTAAGACAGTATTATCCATTGCTTTGTAAACTAGTGATGAATTATTATCCTTTGACATCATCTTCAAGTGTGTTACTGTGGCCAGGAAAAACACAGGAAAGGATTTCTGTCTCCTGTAATTTGTCACCATACAAGGTTCAGGAGGGAAGGCTGTGGTCCAGAAGTGGCAAGGGATTTTGGGAGAATGGTGATTGAAGCAACTTTCCTTTCAAAGCACATTCAAAACTAAAATATCAAAAATTATGCCCTTCCCACATCAGAGACCTAAGCACATACCCTACTGAAATTGGTGGATACCTCCATTAACATCCATGGGTCAGGTATGAGGAAAGTCAGACTTTTCACTGAATGAGTAAGAAGAGATGTGCCACGCAGTACTGGTAGCTCCTTGACTCACAAATATATGAGGTTTTCAAGGTAAAGGATATCTAAATTAATGGGAAAGGGGGAAATGGAGAGGCCTTGCCTACAGACAACACCCAGCTGCCACAGTTCTTTCTTCCATGAATGTCAGATCTGCCCCCAGAAAGGAAAGAAGTGGGGAGATCTTGACTTCTTAGTTTTCCTGTATGCTTTTATAAGCCCTTCTTTCAGACCAAGTTGTACCTGCAGTAAACTGCAGTGTTATCAGCCCAGGCTGGTACTGTTCTCAGCCTAACCAGCCATGAATGCCTGACTATTTGTTCCTTACTGATATCCTATTATATTAGCATAATACAGGCCAACATTTCTAATATTTACCTTGTTATCACCTATGTACATCTCTTGACTTCTGTATTTGCCTTCCTCCCAGTAAATTTGTACAGTGCTCCCGTGGCTCTTGGCCCTTCCCCTCTGAAAGCACACTTCTGCTCCAGACATGAGAGTGCACAGTGCACCAGGACCTCGACCTGTCCCAGAGGAGACCAACCAATTTCACCGTCCTCCCCCACTTTCCTCATGATTTTTAAGTCCCAGACATGTTTAACCATGGAGATCTCCCTCCACCACAATGTTTTCATTTAGTAGCATGCCACAGGCATACATGTTACATGGCACAAAGCCCTCTGGGCTAACAGTGAAGTACCATGGAAATGGCAAGAGATAAACCTTCTGTGTCCCAGCTTTAGTATCTACAAGGAACATTCCCTATCATGCACGACTCCACACCCAACTTTCCTCTCAAAAGTAACTAGCTGGTTTGTTAGAGCCTATGGGTATGTTTACATTAGATTTATATTAATTACCAAGGGCTTGGAACCCAGTAAAGTAATGGATAACCAGGTTATCGGGTGGAGAGTTGATAAACAAAATGCATGGCTATAAGGAGGACATTAACTAGATCATGAGTCATGATGGCAATTTTTTTATCAGGCGTTTTGGGGTTCCAGTCCTCAGGAATCACAAAATTTCCCTGCGAGCTGCAGCACATTAACACTCTGATTCTGACGTATTTTGGGTAAAGTGCAGGTTGGGGTGGAGGGGGAGAAGTATGGAATTGCAATACCTGTGGACAAAACTCAAAGCAACTAATTTTCAGCTTTTTTTTTTTTTCCCCCACAATTTAATATAATGTATAAAATTAAAGAATGCAAATTAATGCCAGTTGTGCACATTCATGTACCAAAGTGTGGCTGGATCAGCTGCATTCATTCAAAACACTGAATCATCTAATCACAAGTTGAGAGAGGAAGTATTGAAAGAAAAAGCTGTAAATTCAAACAGTCCTTGAGATCACTGGAATATATACTAGAGAACGATGATCCAATTAAGGAAAATTTAAAATAAAATTCTTTTCAGTTTAAAGATTAGCAGATGATCTAAAAAATTTTATAAAGGCTCTGAAACCTACTACAAATTGGCATTTAATTTTCAACTAGTGGGTTCTGTCTATACATTCTTGGAATGTGGCCATACTGGCAGGGGAATTGGCAAAAGAAAACTAACTCTTGAGACACATCCTGTTTTGCTGCATCAGGGAAATCAGACAACAAAGCTGAGTTCATGTTTTTTGCTGCTAGCTGGAACCAACGTGTCGCATGTTTGGTGTTCATCAATTGCTAACAGAACTCCAGATACTTCTAAGAGAAAATGCTTGCTTCCTATAAAGAAGAATGAATGTTTATGTCAACTATTATTTTCTTCTTTGATGGTCTGATTCAACTGCTCCCATTGAGGAAGCAGCTTATTTTAATAAAGCACAATTCCGGGACAATCTCCATGTGTTATTGGTCAAGAAAACTCATAAGCATGTACCTAAGTTCTTCCTTTAAAGAATTCCTTTACAAATCAGAGCCTTCAGGAATGAGGGAGCAGGGAAGTGTTGAGCACTTCCACAAACCCAACTGGCTGGGCACAGGCTCAGCAAAGTCCCAAACCATGTGTGCAGCTCCAAGCCTGTTCAGCAGTTGATTCCTGTTCATTGAAAGACTTAAGCAGGGTGGACTTGAAAAGCAAAAGAAAGGTGGACAAGATTCTATGTCAATGGTCGAGAATATAATTAAGTGGTTTGCTGAATTGTTGATATTGTCAGGTATCTAAATAGTTCCTCATCAGTCCTGTTTGGGTAAAGTACTGTTGTCATTTTGCCTTTTCTTTTCGGGTCCAGAAACACCACAGAGAATCCTTTGGTTGGTTCACTCAGAGTTATTTCAGCAGGTTGTTTAGACTCCAGGTTAAGACACATAACACACAATTAAGGAGTCACATCCACGGGAGACTCGACCCTCTCCTATGCACTGTCCCATGAGAAACAGCCACAGCTCCCTCAGTCCCATCCACCCACAGCAATTTTACCCATCTCTTTTCAAATTCAGCCAATGCAGACACAGCACAGAACAGGTCCCTCTGCACCGATGCAAAGGCAATAATTGTTGTACCATGATTACGCAAAAGAGCTGCTATTCTGCTTGACATTTTCTGTGTAATGCAGTTTTGTGGGAGGTGCTTTCAAACAAACAAAAAAAAACCAAAATACTGATCTTACTTTTGTTTGCAATTCATAAGAAGAGACACCACACCTTGAAGAGGAATTTACATTCATTAGCCACTGAAAAAAAAAAAATCATGTTCCCAGTTAACTTCATTATGAGAGAAATGTTTAGAGACAGAGGCAGCTGTGAATTTGGAGATGCAGTCAGTATGTGGTGAATAAGAGTACTGAATTGTCCACTGGTTATGGATTCATAAAGCCTTTTTTTCCACTATATTTTTATTAGTATTGTCCAAGTTCCCTTCATGTCTGCTAGAAACTGTCCAGTTTGGTGTTACTGATGGTTTCTCTGATGTTCTGTTAAATTTCCATGCAAATAAATCTCATTTTGCTGATGTTTGTAAAGTTATGTTTTTAGACCAGAGATCTCTAAGCGCTCTGTCTTCAATAAAAAGGGGTAGAAGTGGAACTACTAATTTAGTTTCTTTAAAAGGCATGTATTTTCATGCACATTAAATCCATCTGTTTCTGAAATGTATGTCTTTCTTCAGTGTGTAATTTGATAAAACCCAAAAGAAAGCCTTGGAGTTCTAAACTTGAAGCAGAAAGGGAAAGAAAGCGAATAACACCAAGAGCATAACATGGCCAGGAACTTTACAAAAGAAATTTAAAAAGCGCCACATAAATTTTTAGAATGCAAAACCACTATTAAACCTCTCAGAGCATCTTGTCACCAATTCTACATGCATTTTTAAACTTCTAGGAAAAGAAGAAAATAAACCCATAAATTTGTAATCTGGATACTGTTGCTGCATTCTGAAGGAGATGTGGGTCTATATTAGTGAAATTTGTTCAGCCTTGTTTTAAGTATGTTGTGTTTCTGGGCTGTGCTAAGGTACTTTGTAACATTTTTAGATCCATCTTTCCTTCAGGGAGCTTTTATTTCAACACACTTCAAAAACACGATGTCTGTTTCATGATGTTAGACCAGCTTTCAGGTCTCCACGGCAGCTTTACCCCAGCAGGGACACCATCAGTGTGGCTACACTCAGCTCTCCATATCAATTCCATGCTTTTGAGTGATCTGCCTTTTAACAAGTCTGTGTAAAGTACTCAATCCTAATTCATTTGGGTGCTTTTTATTCTGTTTGTTTGTTCGAAAGCTTCAAACACCCCTACCCCAAAACTCTTTCACAGAGCACGGAAATCATTAGCTGTGACCACAACGAGAGCAGGGAAGATTGTGTTACAGATCTACCATTGCTATAAATTATTGCACAGATGCAAACAACTGAAACCCCAAATGATGATATCTAATTAAAATATAGAAGGATTGATCTGACTTCACAGGCATCTCTTTTGCTTCTTTCAACAGGAAGTGGAAGATCTGTACACAAACTAGAAAATCTTCAAAGCACACTGAACAGGAGCCTGTAATTCACAATTTACATTACTTGGAAGATGTGCTGCGGTTTCATAACATTTCTATATATATGGAGCCACAATTAAGGCTAAATATAAGAGCTGCAGGATGATTTTAATAGCACACTTTTTCTTCATTGCTGAGTTAAAACCAAGCAACTGTCTTGTACTTGCTTCACGTGTGTAGGGAAATGATTCCAATGACGCCCTTAAGTTTCCTTCGGTGGGCTTATTTTGTTTGCTTCTATGCAAAAATACGTGCTGGGAACCCAGATGCATCTGAGTATGTGGGCACAGGGATGTGTATGGTAGGAGATCAGAGTGTAAGCCCTGGGCGTTCTGCTCTCTCCAGCTGCCACTTGGTTCCTTTGTGGAGAATGATGGTCACTAGTTTGCTTTTATTTGCCCTTTCTACAAGGAAAGTGTGTTGTTGCTCAAGAGATCCTTTCAAAGCTTCTGCATCTCTCCCACTGGAAGCCCTCAGAAGGGATCCCCCTGATACATGGATTCCTTTGCTGAAGTCTGAGCATTCATAGGTCAGGTACAGTGGTAGGAAAAAACTTCCTGCAGGGAAAAAAACAATTAACAAAGAGTGGATGTGATTGGGTCTTGATTGGTATGGATTTTCATTGACATGAAAACCTCCTGACACCATTTGAACCATAGAGGAAACTAAAAAGGGGAGTTGTTATATGTGGTCTGTAGGAGAGATCTAAAGTTAAAATTCTACCACTGAAATTTTATTAGTGGGGTTGGGAAAATTGAAAGGGGCATTTTGTTATAACTGTCATGTCAGAAGGAAAATCCTTGGATAAATGCCAAAAAAAAGAGGTCTGCACAGATATAGGAGTACTTTGCCTCCTCAGTTAGGATTAACTATACTGATCTTGGTTTTTTTACTCCATCATTATTTTGTTCATACCTAGAGGGGGCTGGCAGGTTCAACGATATCGGTGATGTCTTGGATAAGGGAAAGTCCTTGCTGTAAGTAAGATCCATGTCTTTTGGACCATGTTACTCACAGATATTGTTTGCAGGGAGAGCACAACAGTGACAAATACCTTTTTATGTAGATTCTGTAGTGGCAGAAATTTCTACTGTTTTTTAAAAGTAAAGAGTGACATTGCTGTGAGTGTTTGCCTTTAACACGTTTCTCACACAATTTGCCACACAAACTGATCCATATTCCAGCTTGGTGGTGTGGACAGAGTAAAGGGCTACCCCAAAACCTTAATTATCACCACAACATAGTGGGTACCACAAATGGACTTGTCTTCAAATGCAGCAAAAGAAAAGTCACACCTGTCTCTAGCAAACACAGAGGTAGAGACAAATCACCATTTTAGAACTCTCTTATTGCCTACAAAGTGATTGCAAAATAAAAGTCCCATTTTCACATTGCAAGTTTCCATTTCAGTTTAAATTTTCTTTCATCTGACCCTTCCCTGATAGCAACAGACTGATCTATGCAATAAGAGTGGAACAGATTATTTAAAATTATTTTTGCTCATGAAAACATGCCAGGTTCTGTCCTCTTTTCCATATCCATTGTCAGAAGAAGGGACACAGTGTATTTCCTCTCCAATGCTTGAATGTGAAAAGCAAGGAAAAGACCTCATACAGAAAGATGATGTCACAGACTCTACCTAAGTGGAAACTTCCTCCTTTCTTCTCCCCTCTCTGAATGAGACAGCCACAACACCAATCTGTCCAACAGATCTACCAGCATTATTATCCTACAGCATTTCCTATGGCAGATTCACTTGGAAGATTTCATTCCAATTGCCTCTCTTAGGTCAATGGGGTTGTATTGCAAAAAGGTAATGGGAGAATGTCACTGAAAGGAAAATAGGTCTAACCAAAATTTATTACATTCCTCTAAGTTCATGGCAAGTGGAGTCAGGTCATTTTACAGCAGGTTAGCAGCTGGCCCCCAATTGAGCATTTCCCCCGCCATGGTAAAGTCAACTGAAGCCTCTTCCTCTTGCAGCTGGATTCAAAATCTGGAAGGGCTAACCCAAACATCCAGTTAAAGGCTCAGGAGTCTACCCCACGTTTAGAAATGCCATTTGCAGACAGTGGAATTAATGTTGGCCACTCATGTCTTGTAAGATATATCTCATACCTTCAAGATGTGTGGAATATTCCTCTAAAGTGTTGCATATAAAGTTTGTACAATTAACATTTATTATACATGGGTTCCCAGCTTGCCTCTGACAAAAAGTTAATTATTTAACCCATGCAGAGATGCAAGTATGTCAAAGAATTGCACTGTAAAATCTACTGCTTATGCAAAACTATTTCAGAGAAAATCAATCCTTTATTAACAGCTGATTCTACCATAAGATCAGTTCCCACTGAGAGTGTGACTACTGGATTGAGAAGGGAAGTGGACACAGAGTTCCTACATTCAGAAACTAACTGGGAATGGAGCCCCGTGAGAAAAGGTGATTGTGTGCATTAAATGGACAAACAGATGCAGAGGGGTGTCCTTTGTTGGTCCAAAGGGGAAGGTTGAACTCTCATGGCACAATGCCCTTAGCAATACAAACATCAGACCAGCAAAATGGATACAAGATGCATCAGCAGCCCCTGTCCATGGGAAAGACATTTTTGCATGATGAACAACGTCTTTGTAAAGACTCTTTACTCCTCATTATCTTTCAACAGTCCTTACACAGATGATCAAGCAGAGCTTTCTCTTATTTTCTCCATGTAGCTGAGAGATTGCCATTTCTGACAAGAAATGATTAGCCAGATAGCAAAAGCTTCATCCTTCCCCCAGGTATTGTGCCCGTCTTTGCAAG
Organism: Formicarius rufipectus; assembly: GCA_013399695.1. Classification (NCBI taxonomy): domain Eukaryota; kingdom Metazoa; phylum Chordata; class Aves; order Passeriformes; family Formicariidae; genus Formicarius; species Formicarius rufipectus. The sequence goes on from VXAU01000228.1 coordinate 165,573, forward strand.
TTCTCCCGTGCAAAGACCATCTTGATGGGCCTTTTTAATGTATCCTAAACACTTTGATCTCCACTTTAGACTCCCACTGCTACCATGACTCTGATTACATTGCCCCAATTATCTCAAAACAAATCACTTCTCCTTCTACTTCAATCCCATCAAAAAGAAGAAAAGCCTGACAAGTATTCTGTTTCATTCAGACTCTAATCAAAGTTGGCTCTAGTTTTAAAAATATGTAAATACAGGCAGAGATTTGCTTGCACTTCATATCTCTTCCTAACTCTGAAAGAACAAACTATTTTCCAAGTGCACAAAATAATTCAAACCCTATGACACCTTTTTTTTTCTCTCTGCCAAAAACATAAACCCCTCCAGCTCCTTCAAAAAGAAAAAGCAGACTAACCAACCAACCAACTAAAAAATCAAAAAGAACTCCTCTTAAACAAACAGATAAAAACTGAAACAGGCCATGGGCCATCTATCTATCTATATTCACTGAGCATTTCTGATCATTTGGGGTTGCTGCTTTTAAGCCTTCCCATCACAACCATTCTCTTTGTACACACAAATTGGTTGCACAGTTTTTCCACATCACTTTCATGATGTGGAAGCACACGGATGTATTTTCTTAGAACTGCTTGTAAAGCTGAGTGCCAGGAAGTTACAACTCCAGTGCTCCCACTGCACATATAAAATCCCCTCTTTGGCAAACACATCTTACAAGGATAGGCAGATTCAAACACAGAACAGCCATTGCTGTTAGTAGGGATGATTCCCAGGGAAAAGTTTCTTTTTACAATGCCACAAGCATCCTCTCTGAGCAAGTGGGATCACAGATGGCACATGTGGGGAACCTCATAGAGGAGAAAAAGCTTTACATCACAGAAAACATTACCCTTGGAATTGAAATATGGATATGGGAACCCTTTTCAAGTGAAGGATTTACAGCCCCATATTTATGAGAAAGCGTTATACTGCTTTGAAAGTGTTCTGCCTTAAAAACCAACTGAGGCAAATTCACATTCAGCAGCTTTACTTACCCTTCCAGTGCTGCAGCAATAAACTCTCATGAGCGTGCCATTCCAAACAGCTTTCTCAGGATGCACTTCCTCAGGAGTAGGGCACCCAAGCATGTCTGTGTTCACACACACACAGATCCCACCTGCCAGCCTCTTCATTTTCCCCTCTACGTGGCACCCTTCCAGAGGGAATTGTAACATCTCCAAGACAGGGACCATTTTTCAAACCCTCTTTCTAAATGCCCTAATGCAACACAGATTTTTACTGTCAGATAACTTTGCGATTACACAGTTTTAAAATGTCCAAGTCTTTGATCATGAAGAAGAGCCAACTTATTTGGAGAGTAAATGGTAGCTTGCATAAAATTATAAAGGTTATGGATGCCGGAGAGATGTAAGAGTTGAAACATGGTCCTTTTCCCATCATGAGAAGTGCCCAAATTCCATCAATGCTGACAAAAATATTTATTCATAAAGATAAACTATTATTATTAGAACTGGAGAGTGTGCTTGCACTGGCTTTACTGGAACACTTGGAAGACAACAATGTTGAAGAGCAGCCCGTGTTCAGAAATCACAAAGAAGAAAGCCTTGGAGACGTGTCAGAAAGACAGAGGGGTGTTCAGTCAGCTACACATCGTGCATGAAATCAGAGGAGGAGCAGACTGCCACAGTGACTCAGAGAGGGTTCCCCTTCTCCCTGCTCCTCCCAAGGCTGTGTGCTGCCCACCTGAGCTGGAGAAGCTGGAAGCAAAAGGTAAGTCTTCTCCCTGCAACACAACTCAGCTCCCAGCACCTGCTGCCGTGAGTAGACATCTTCTGGCAGGCTCCAGGGTGAAAGGACAGGAAAATAAGAAATAAAAGCCCCGTCTTGGAATCAGTGAGACAATTAATCACAAAAAACTTTATCTGGGTCTATGGTACCATGTGTCCTCCTACCACCACTATCCGCCCCTTTTAAAAAATTTTAATTAAGAGATGACAGAGTCTTCAAACTAAGCCAAGTCAAGCAAAGATGATACAGACTCTGATTTAAACCTTGACTTTTTTACAGGTAACATTTAAAAAGAAGAAGAAAGATGAGGAAAAAAAGAAGAAAAACAATAGATGGCAAAGGCAATTCTATTTAACAGCAGTGGCAGTCATCTACACAAAACTATGCCCTGTATCACTGCAGTAAAATTAAAGACCTGCCCCATCTATTCCAGCTCACCCCAAATCCATCATTTTCAGATCCAAATGATACCTCGGAATAAGGTCTCCACCACTAGTGACAGACCAAGACAACTTTCCTTCTGTAAGAGCAGAGAAGTTGCTGCTGCCCAAGAACAACCTGTAAGTTATGAACACACCAAAGCACCTGCAGCACCAGCTCCCCTGTGATGTCTGGGGACTCCAGATCCCTGGCAGGGAGTAACCAGGTTGAAGTAGAACAGAGACCAAGACTTCATTTGACAGTCAGTGTATGCAGGCCACGTAACTGGAAACCAGCCTGCATCCAGAAGCCCAAGAGCACAGTCCTGACTGCTGCTGACCCACTTAACTTCTCACACTTCTTTCCATTCTAGTCTTTGCTATCTCACCTGTTCAGGTGAAGCTTTACACAGAACAGATTGCCCTGTATCTTTATAATTCTAACATGGCATAGAAAAACCTCTGTTTTGGTCCTCTCTTAGTTTAGTAAGGAAAAATATTAAACCAACAGAAGAACTGAACTAGGTCTGAGGGAACCTCAGACATTCTACCTTGCTCACAGAATGTCTTTTTCATTTAAGGAATCTACAAGATAAGTTTGATCTATTCTATGAACAGCTTTCTAAATTGGCAACCTGAAGGTCTGAGTAATTTTTACGTTGTTTTGGTTTTGAATGTTTCAAAGGCACAAGTTGTCTTCCACATGGTTGGTTGTAGAGAAGATGCAATAAACTAAAACCTAAGCTCAGTGTAGAAGAGGATAACTGAACCTAAAGTGCACCCACATTATGGCCAAAGCAAGACTATGCCACTCTACTTGTTCCAATCCAGCTGCAAACAATGAAGGTGCTATTCTTCATAGATTTCACAGCACAACTTTCTTGTAAAAGCAGGGCTCTGAGGCTTGATCACTTGGATGGAGGCCAATCAACTATCTGCAATTTACTGCTAATTTACAGCCCCATTCCAGATGTCTTTACTTCCTGCTCTTGTATATAGGTTTCCCCATCCCTCACCTTTCAACAAAACCTTTTCTATTATCCCTTGTTACATGTAGGACAAGAGAGCATAGGCTTAAGTTCTGCCCGGGGAGGTTTGGGTTGAATGGATGCAATTCTTTACAGAGAGAGTGATCAGGCATTGGAATGGGCTGTCCAGAGAGGTGTTAGATTCACCATCCCTGGAGGTTTTTAAGATGAGACCAGATGTGGCACTCAGTGCCATGATCTGGTAGTCACAGTGGTGTTGGATCAAAGGTTGGTCTTGACCTTGGAGGTCTCTTCCAACTGAGTTGATTCTATGATTCTGTGATTTCATTTTGCTTATGTTGCAGGATGGCGTAGCTGCCAAGTCACTGAGATGTTTGGACTTTGGCTTTTCATAGTGAAAATAAAAAGGATGCACTTCATTTTAAAGAGTCAAGCAACAGGGGAGGGAGGAGGAGAGAGATTTCATACAGTAAAATGACATCGCCAGTTAGTGAATGCTCCTCTTTCTTGGCACAGAAGCTGGATTCTACAAACAGGACTCTGCAAAATAGTGGCTAAATAAGAAAAACTCTCTGAACAGACCATCTCTTTTTCCCTATCTAGCACAAATATGTGATAATACATTGGTTTGACATTTCCAAATGTCCAGAAAACATGACAGACACTCTGAGTCTTCCTACCACAGTTGCACCTGGCAGTCCTAATAGATGCTGAGGCCTCTGAGGCACGTTGTGTGATAGTGGTGCAAAAGTGTCCCTGTTTTCCAAATAGCTTGTGGACCAAGAAACAGCTGGGGGAATGGGGGACTCCTGGAAGTCTTAGGGAAAAAATGCAGGCCCGTGGAGCTGACACAAAACATATAACCAAGAGGGTCTTTCCCTGCAGTGCTGTAGGAGGCAAACACACACCATCCAAAGGCAATGAGGCAAGGATTCATTCTTGGACCTATCTTGGTGGCCAACAAGGAGACTCACAGTTGACCCAACCACAAGACACAACAGGAGGTGTCAGGAGTCTTGCTCATCCACAGAGGTTCTATTTTGGCACAAACACAGGGCTGAGCCTCCACCATGAGTGGTTTCACATGTGCAAAGACTATGAGAGTGATCTAATCTGCATTGTTGTGCTCTGGGCAGGGGGCCAGCCCTTCCTGCTTAGTGTTGCACTTCCACTAGGCTGGTCCAGCCCGCTGTGTTGATTGGATGGCAATGCCAGGGCTAAGCTGGAGGCACATGGCAGTGCCTGTCTCTGGTGCTGCAGAGTGTTCCAGGCAGGCAAAAACCTGTGAGAGCAGGCCACAGCACACCTCAGTCTTTTTGGACTTGTGCCTGTCACACCTGGGTACCTTGTGCTCAGGGTGAGGTGAATTGACCTGTAGGGCAAACCCACAGGAAAGACATTGAGCTCAGTGACTGCAGAGAACTCCGGGCTTTTCCTGGATCCTTACAGTCCTGTCACTCTCCACCCAGACCCTTGGGCACATGAAACATTTGCAGAACTCCAGAATGGCTTGCCACTACCAAAATAACACCACCATCTCACCAAGGTGAGCACTGGGCTTCCTTTACCAGCTGCAAGGATACAACTCCTTTCCAAACCCCACAGAACTCACCTGGCTGTGGCAGAGGTGAGATATCCTGCACCACTGCATGTTGGAGCTTGAGTTACTTCCCTCCTTTCCTGCCTTTCAGACTAAGACTGGCCTCCTTCAGGGTACCTCCAGTGGCTGCACAAGGGGTAAATGGTGTCCTGGGTTTAGTAGCCAGAATCAGTTTGTCACGGTGTGGATGTGGATTCTAAACCCTCTATGTCATTTTTCTTACAAACTGCTCACCATGGCCCCTTGGCAGCAGCTGCCCAGGGCACACCCCACCCCTCAGGGTACAGGGGGGTATTTAGGAACTTCTGTAGGATAAGAAAGTGTTCCTGCCTTCACACCCACCTGAAGGATCATGTCTGCTAATGGGACATCAGGGATCCCAAAAATATGCCTTTGTTCACCTCACAGAGTAAATCACCCACTATGAAACTCCCCACCCTGGGGGAGGGACTGGGCATTCCCATCTGAGCCCAAGCAGAGATAAGCTTGGGGTTTTGGGATTGGGGGCTCTCTTCAGATCGAGAGGAGGAGTAGAGCCTCGACTGGACTGAGACTGCCACCAGACTGCCACCATCATTGTCACCAGCAGGTTTCTTGTTTTCTTCTTACTTTGAACTCAGGGGGGCCACGTGGTGCTCAGCACAGAGGTTGGTGAGCTCCATCCTGCTCGTGCCCTGCTGGGCTGGGCTGCACATCTGTTTTTGTGGCACAAATGAATTTTCCTTCTATATCAGTGTATTTTGTGATCTTTTATTAAATTGTTATTCTGACTTGCAATCCCATTCTGAGTTGGAATCATTTCTCCTGCACTCTAAACTTTAACTCTAAACCAGCACATATGGCCACCATTTGGGATGTGACACTTATCACCAGCATGGTGCTAAAGGACAATCAGTTCTTCACTAAAGCTGCTGGGCTTTCATCCTCTCTTCCATGAGCATCCTCCACACAAACAATGCTCATGTGGAAGGTGGTCTCTTCCTACAACAAGGGGTGTCAACATAAACCCAAGCTGAAGGGATGAAACAAGACCTGCTGGATGCAGAGCTATGTACATTTTGAGTTCTGGTCTTCCCAGGCAGGAAAGAAAATGAACATTTGCTCAAAGTACTGATTAAGAACAGAGAAGTATTTTCCCTACAGATTCCACAGATTTCGTCCAATTGAGGACTTCAGGAATTTTGTGGCCTTCCTTTCACAGTTTCAGGAAGAAAACTTGATTTGGTATTTCTCTGTAGTTCACACTGCTGTCTCCTTCTGGACTGGAAAATGAAGGAAAATAGAGGAGGGAGAAAAAGCATTAAAAGGGGAGAGACTTATTTTAGGTTTTCCCCAAACTAGAATGTTTACATCAAAATTTCTGTTTTAAAAACATAGAGGAGAGAAAAGACATAAACTCCCTTCCCAGTAAAAGAAACAAACTATCTAAATAACTAAAACACAAAAAGAGAGAAAAATACATTTTCTCTGCAGGAAATTGCTTTGGAATAGCAATTACCTTTGTATCAGACACTTTCTGTTTCCATTTAGAAAAGACAGGACAATGTGAAGGAAATCTGGAGTATATCAACACAGCAAAGACAGCTAAATAGAGATATTTATGGCAGATTAAATATATGTAGAAATAAGGTGCCCAATAATCTTTGACCACAAACATTTTAAGATTAACATCAATTTGTTCAAACAGAAATGCTTATGTACCTCTCTCACCATCCCCATTTTCATTATAAGCCCATCTCTAAAGTCAATTAAGCTATTTGGGTCATTCTTTGATTTAGAGGATTTCTGTCTAATGTCTAATGAAGAGCAAATGATGCAGATGTGGGACAAGGAATAGGGAGGAATAAAGAATTCTCTTCTGAGTTCAGGCAGTATGACTGGAAACCATGTCCCTGCCTTCCCATGCAAGGACCATCACTGACACCAGCAGCAGCTGGGGAGGCCACCCAGATACCACCCTGCAGCTAAACTAAGGCAAAGAACTAGAGGAAAGGAAAAATTAGGAAATTAGAGTCATAAAATACGTGGCATTTTTAAAAAATAGAATTCACTGAGGGGGTCTCCAGTGCTGCTGTATCAGCATCACTTTATTGCGTCCAGACTTTTCTCCTTAGCCCTGTTTGTTAAGTACAGAAATGTATATGGTTGAAATAAGGACATTGTATTTGTAAACATCTTTGTCTGGAAAGAAAAAACAAAACACAACAATTTGTTTGGTTGGTTTTGATGAGGGGAGAATGGAAAGCATAGGGAAAGCTGAACAGAAGATAAGCAGGCATTTGTGTTTCACCTTCAGTCCTTCTCCTACTCAACTGATCTTGATCCAGTCCCTTTCAGTAGCACTGTCACATTTATCAGTTTATTCAGCTGTATCTAAAAATCCTCTGAAAGAGTAAAGAGAGTGAGGAAGTAATTGTGGTTAAACAGAAAAACTAAGGATTCAAAAAGCTGAAGTTTTTTTCCAGGAAAAACACATAAAGGGGAAACTAACTGTGGCACAAAATGCAGAGATGTAGGTAGAAAAAGAGGACAAACCATCAAAAGGTCTTGAGTAATTTTACATCCTCTTTCTGCATCATGAGGAACAAAAAGCTCAGCAGAGTCAGTAGGTCTGACTGACCAACCAGGTGTTGGAGGAGGGCTGAGCACAGGCAAATGTGGCAGGGAGGGCAAAAGAGTCCTGTGCACTCTCATGGGCTGCTGAAAACCTGGGATTATGTCCTTCAGAGAATTCTGGTTTTGTAGGCAAAAAGGCAGAAGTGAAAGGGGCAACTCAACAGAGCATCTCTCCAAGACTGAAGTCACTGTGGAAGAATGTACACTACAGGTTGACAAAATTAGTGGCAATTAGTCAACAAATCAGAGGGCCAAGCATTCCAAAGAGTGGAACAGCTGAATTATGACCAGAATATGTAACCTCTTACTTCAAACACCTTTGGTACTGGAGGACTGAAGGTTGACACCTTTTTTTTTTTTTCCTTTATGATTGCAGGGATCTACAGGCCTCTTAGTCTAACAAGGCCAAAGTGAAAGACTACAATAAAGCACTGAGCTGGAGGGCACCTGGATAAATAAAATCTAATTAAGAAGTGTTAGCATGACTTCTGTAAAGAGCAACCCCTTCTTACAAGCCTCTTGCAGGTCTTTGACAGGGTAAACAAACATTTGCACAAGGGTCTTTCACGTGACACCGTCTGCTTGGATTTCTTACAGCTTCTGACAAATCCCTTCACCTGAGGCCTCCAAGGACGCCACGCAACTGTGGCGCAGCTGGGATAGCCTTGACAAGTATGGATAGTTCATAAAAAGCTTTGATGCTATGAGCATCTTGTAGTTGTGGTTCAACTTTTTTATCTAGGCAACTGCATTACCATTCCATGCTCTTCTGAATTGGCCTGCTGGAAATGTGGGTGTACAAGAAAATTCCCATTACAAAGGCAAAGAAATAGCAACTACCCAGTTCTGTGTGCATCTAGAACCAGAAGTGTTTCAATAGTATTTGTTGATTGCTGTCAGAAACATAAAGAACGCAAATGTAACATTTTCTTTTTTCCTCCTGTTTGTTTTCAAATAAAAAATTGGGAAAGGAAAACAATAATGACCTTGAGAAAACTTAAAATGCTTTAAATATTTTTGTCCAATGGAAAAACACCTTTTGTCAGATGGTTTTTTCTCAATACCAACAACTCTGTGCATTCTGCACATAACTGCAAATACTGCAGAATCAGGGTTCTGGAGAGATACTGAAATACCAGAGACAGAAACAAACCAAGCAAAGCAAACCACATTTGTCATCAGCGTTCATATATGTATTCCCAATCAGAATCTTGAGATGTGGTTGCAACGTCATTAACACAGCTTCACAGCCATTGAAGAAAGATTGCTTGCAACATATTAATCTGTAGAATCTCTCTTAAGGAGAGTGTTAATTGTGTTGCTTTCATTGAATTTAAAAATGGCTTGTAGAAGCACTTTAAAACATAAGAGTTGTCCATTCTTGTATGGTTTTGTGAAGATGACCTTAGGGACATTAAAATTTGGGAGCTGGAAGCCACATTTGATAATATTTAACAACCAAAATGTCAGTGGTCAAGCAACTGTCTTGTTTTCTAGATACCAGAAGAAAAGCAAAGCTGGAAGAAATCTGCAAGATATTATAAAAAGGTAATTACTATTACTGGCTAAAAAATGAAAATACTCTGTAGTTTAACTAATGGCATACTATTTAAAAGACTGATGAGAAAGCAGTAAGTTCACTTTTTAAGAGGATTGCACATGTGAGGAAAGCTGTATCTTTCTGTGGAGGGTCTATTCCACTTTAAATTCTGTACCACCCCCTCAGAAGGCGTAAGCCTGGATGGATGTCAAAGACCATGTGAGATCTTGTGCCACAGAGTTGTGGTTCTGTGGTTAGTTTAGCTTTCCTTCTCAGTCATCACAAGCTTAATTCCAAATGGGTTTTAGGTACCTAGCTTTCAGGTTTACTTTTAGCCTTGTGCTTTAAATTAATTTAAAGCCATTCCCAGGTGGACCAAGCACAGGCTTTCTCAGTGCCTCCTCCCACACTGCCTTCATCCTTAAAGGATCACCTGGATTTCTCCCTTTCCCTACTTTCACAGCCTCAACTGACAAAGCTTCTTAACTGTTCAGTTTGTGGCTGCCTTTGCATCCAAGGAATTTGGCAATAAGTGTGTGGAAGAAAAAACTTCATGCAATTTCATTATGTGAAAACACAGTATCCAGGATGATTGTGTTATGATGAGGTTGCTGCTGATTTCAGAAGCACAAAGGAAGCTTCACCCTCTGGTAAAAAGGGAGAGTAAATAGTACCACCCCACATGCAAAACTACAGAATACCAATTATACAGCAACTCAACCTCAAGCTGAATTTCCAAAGGTTAAGGACTGTAAGCACCAGTCTACCCTTTGCCTTTCCCCATGCAGCACAGATAGGCTGTCCTAACATCACTTCAGTAGGTGTAGTCCCTTCACAGCTGGCACAGAACTGGTTTCTTTGAAAAGAAAAATTTAAAAAAAATCTTTTAAAGAATGTTGGCTTTTTTTTTTTTTTTTCCTCCGGAAGTGAAGTGACTAAAGCAGCAGGCATCTTGGGCATATTCACCACTCTCCTTTGGACACGTGAGGCTGCTGGAAACTCTGTGTCAGTTACCACATCTCACAGCAGATGCTGTGCCAAGCCATTTATAAATGCCAGCATTCTCATCCCCGTTTTAACTGTTTATTTGCCTTTCTCCTTTTCTTCCAAGCCACTCACCAGCAGGACTTTTCCTCACCCTCTCCTTGCTGGCTGCAGTGAGCTCCACTGTGACTGACCTGAGCAGGAGGTAACACCCCACAGCCTCTGTCCTGGCACCAGTCTTGGCTTTCCAGACCAGCAGATCCACACACATACCTTCCCGTCAGCATACACTGAACAAAAACATGATTTCTTGCATTCATATTGAATGTGGAAATGCTTGAAGAAACTGTACATACAAAAAACCTCATACTTTTCACCTGCTCTCCATGAAATAGGGTCACTTTTGCCTGACAAAGTAAACCAAATTTGGGGTTTCTTCTATACTTCAGTTTTAGTGAAAAGAGTGAGTGGCACAAGACAGCATCACACCAAGTCCAGCACTCCCATCACAAAAGCCTTCTGAAGCCAGAGGAGAAAGACTGCAACACCAGCTATCTCCTTTGAAAAGTGCAGGAAATACAGTTTATCTCAAGAAGAGCTGGACTCTGTCATGAGGAGCCAGATTAAAAAAAACACCAAGGGACAATTTCCATGCAGGTCAAGTCCTGCGAGGGTCAGGAGTCTTGTGGGTGAGGCAAGGCATGGTCTCTTTCCTTCCACATGCACAAAGTACCATGCTATGTCCTACTCCTGCAGAGCACCAAGGTGCAGTAGGCCTGGCAGAGACATCCTGGATGCTGCAGGGAGGGTACCACAGCTGATGGAGAGATGTTGAGGCACTGCTGGTTGCAAGCCTGGGTCAGAGCAGTGTCACCACTCTGCTGAAGAGGGAGGAGACTGCTGAGAGGGAGACATAGCTCCTCACCAAGAGATCATTGTGGGAGTTGGTATCTGATTGAAAGGAAAGGCTGTGGTTTCTTGAAATGGGAGTACAACGCCTCCTCACTTTGCTACAGGCAGTTGTTAAAAAGAAGGACTAACAGCTGCTATGCCCATGGAATGAACTGAGTGAAGTGGCTCAGAGAAAATGCAAGCTCTGAAATCATTCATGTCAAGGACAACTTATCTAAAGGATAAGAAATTTATCCATGCATACCAGGATGTGCCCTGAGAATTGAATCTGAAGTGAATAACAGATAAGAAATTAAGCCTGCTTCTCTATAGCCCTTGATATGCAGATCTTTCTCTTTCCTCTATGTCTCTCAGGTGACCCTCAAATTCAGCTTGAAAGATACATTTGCCCTGGGACTTGAGATGGTGCCTGATCTAATGGCAGGGGTAGAGGTCAGAGAGCTGACACTTCTGCTGCTGCTGCTCAGAGGGACTGCTGCTTCACGAGCCAACCAACTTTTCTGTGATGCTGTAGGCAAGACCAGGTGGAGGTAAGTCTCTTGTTTTGGATGGGAGATTAAAACAACATTTCTATTTCTCATTACTGCTGTAGTAGTGGTCCATTATCAAGGCCTCCCTCTAGATACCAGGGAGTATGAGATAGTCTCTTGTTTGGTTTCTAAACCAGTGCCTTAACGTCTACAGCAGTCTGTAAGCAGCACAAATAATCCCATCCTGGCTTGGAAGGAAGAGAAAACTTGCGTGCAACACTGAATGAACATCCCAGAGAAGCAGTGACCAGTGATTCACTTTGAGTAATGCTGACTCACTTCAAGGTACTTTCCACGCACACACACACAGACACCGAGAGAGAAAGCAAGAATAAATGCCTGATCTCAGGAAAGTTCAAACTAAATATTGTTGTAACCTTTTACTTTACCCAAAGAGAAAAATCAGTCTCCTTTTTATGGAGAGAGTCTGTTTGGCAGAGCAGCCAAAACCAGTTGTTTTTGTTTTTACAGGAGTTTCAAGTCCAGAGATAACTGCTAAAGACAAGTTTTTAGGGTGTGTGGGGCAGGCCACAAAATTGCAAGTGCTTAAAGCTTGGAGCATGTAAACAAAGGCTTGTAAATGCTTTGGGGTTTCAGCATTGGGGAATGGGGCAAAGCTGAATGCAATGGTAATGGCTGTGGCTACGGCTGCCAGTAGCATTTTCAAACCTTCTGGAACTGTGGAGTTACCTTGCTTGCGAGGCTGAAGCACTCAGAGCACTTCCATTCTCTCTGTCCAACAGAATTATGTCCTCAGTGAAACCTTCCCCATCCATAAGGTGCATATACTGGGCTGAATGAGCAATAAGATATCGTCCTGGACCAGTGGAACTTCTGCTGCTTCTCCCTGGTGTCTAGATCCGTCCCACAAATGCTCTGCTTAACTCCACTCTTCTGTTACTCATCCATATCCACTGCAGCCTTGCCACAGTCAGTTTCTACCTTTTTTTCTTCAGTCCTCAGTAATTTCATGAACACACACATTCTCTGCTCTCTGGGTACACATCTCATAGTCACAGCAGTGACACCACTTTCTCTCTTGCACAAAGTACTGCTGTCCCAAAGCACAGCACTTCTGGGCCTGGGAGACATCCCTGGCCAACTCACTAGATTTGTGGGACCCGCATGCTGCCCCTGAACAGGTCTGAACACTTGTTCCCTGGGCCATCATTGCCAGAGCCAGCAGGAAGTGACACGACATTCCCTTTGGCTCTCCGGCAGGATCAGGCTGCAGACAGTGAGTGCCACTGCTTTGTGGAATATCCTCACAGATGCTTTCATCATTTTGGGGTGTTGGTGGAGATTGGTGATGTGGTGTTGCCTCTCTTTCCTGTATTTCATTAATCCCAAGCTAATTTGTTGTGGGTTAAATGCCTAAGAGAGCAGCAGTGCTGTCTTAGAGTTACCCAATACGGGCACTGAGCTGTGCTAAGCTGGTCTCAGGAGATGGTATGAGACAGGAGGAACAGTTCTTGGCCAGAAAGAAATCAGCCAGGTTTTAGGCAGCAGCCATGAAGCTAAGCATCCCTTCCAGGGCTGATTTAGGCAGCAGATTTTCCCACAGTGGTATCTTTGCCTCTGCGGTGCCCTTCAGTGCAATAGTACCTTCCCTGTATCCATGTGCAAGGGGTGTAGCTGGTCAGAGATCATACACCAGCCCGTGCACCTGCAGGGAAGTGCAGTCAACCCCAGCAGCCCTTAATTACCCTCATTGGCCAAAAGTCTGCCTGGAGTTAAGCGCAGGTACTGCCTGCCAAGGGGAAGGACATGGAACACCTGCTTCGATGCAGGAGCCAACAGGCACTTCATTAGTTTAATCAGATAGAAATAAATACTGCCTGTGATAATGAGAAGGAAGAGTGAGTCCAGATTATTAATACAAAAACAGATCCAAACTGCTGATACACAAAAACTGCCCTGCTCCCCTCCCTTTCCCTGATTTTGTTGTGAAACTTCTTCACTGTCACGTGTTATTAAATGGAAAGCTTTCCACCTCTAGTTCCTCATAGTATCCAAAATATGATTTTTTTTCCCCTTTTCTAAACAAGTGCCAGCACTCTTGCAATGTGCAAGGGAAACTGAGGCACAGGAATTACAGAGGGATGAGCTTCACAGATGTGGCAGCCCCGGGGCCACCCTGACCCCACCCATGTCACCACAAAGTGTCGTGGGCTGGCTGCCACCATCTCAGGGATTTCAGGCTGTCAGCAATGGGATCACCTCAGTGTAAGGCAGACAGTGGCCAAACTGATCTACATCACAACCTGCAGACAGGGCTGGGTCACTCAGACCTTTGCTTGCCCATGAGCTGTCCACAGCACCATATCAAGGTCTGCCCAAATCTGTGCACATCAACCAGCTGCTATTATAGAATTAAAAGGTGGGTTTGCCCCCAGATGCCTGTTAATCAGCAGGGAAGAGGGGAGATTTGTGTGTTTGGGGCAGCAGAGGTGTGAACCCACTTTGTGAACCATGGGGCAGAGGTGGGGAGTTTACCCACAAGTGCCACTGGGGTTTCAGTGTCCTGCATCCATCCTGCTACCCAGCCTGGCTTTCTTCTCACCAAACCCACCTTCTGCAACCACCAGCAGTCAGCAAAACCAGCTGGGCCCCTTCAGGCTGCTGAGGTCTCCCTGGGATGCTGCACTGACAGTTCTGGTTGCAGCCCAGAGGGAGAGGAGCGGGTGTGGGTGGCTGGCTCTGGCTCTCAAACACTGCTGGTGCTGGCTGACCAGGTTATTTCTCATCCTCGTCCAGGTGCAGCAGACTTGATACTCCAGTGAGAGATTTTTCCTTTAACAAGGTGAGGATTTTGTTAATGATTCTGCAGAGGGCCTCTTCGGAGAGAACATGTTGTGCCTGACCTCCCTTCAGTTTATTTGGCTCAGAAGACACCTTCTGTATTGGATTGTGCTTCTCTTCCCATTCCCTGCATGCCTCTGGCCTTTTCTGTGAAGAAAAACAGCAATTCAACCAATCACCCTCCAGAGAAGTAATAAAATCTCTTGTAGGAGAGCAAGGGATGAGTGGGAAGGTGCTCATGGTCACCTCTGACACTGGGGAAGGGCTGAGCAGCTCCACATATCCAGAATCCCTGCAGGATGGCATTCTGCAACGTGCTGTTCCAGTGTCAGAGCCAGCTGCAGCTACAGAGAAATGAAAACTCATATATGTGTAGTCTTTGCAGGCGCCATCAGCAGTTTGAGGCAAAACAGCTTTGAAAACACTTACTCATATTCCAGCCACTCCCAACACTGGAAACATCACCAATGATAAATCATATCTTTTAATTAACTTTGATTTTTTCTTTTTTTCAGTACAAATCTAGCCAAAACTTTATCATATTACAAATTTCTATGTATTTTTGCCATCTATTCCTCCTCCCCTTATTATTTTTTTTTCCTTTGGTATTTTGCCTACTTCTTTGAAAGGCTTGTAGAAGAGCACTGACATTTCCCAGGGAATTACCATCAAAGGCTTCAACACAGGCGGTTTGTCCCAGAGCAAAGAGCTACATCAATATAATGTCTTGTCAACAGCTGTACTACTCAAAATTCAGGTTTCCAGTTCTCATCATCTTGAGTGACTGCCGGTCTTACCACTAAGTATCAGCGGAGGGGTGAGAAAGGCAAGTTCTCACTTAACTATTGAGCTGCCAAGTGAAAGAGATTAATTCAATATACAACCCTCTCTCTCACTCCATGGTAGTACTGACCATCCCATTTAGACTCAGAAGTCCCTTGGACCCCAACCTGCATTTCCCTAAATTGAAATACTCTCTGGTTTTCTAATTATTTTTCTAATTGTGCTTGTACACACAGAGGAAGATGATAAACTGGAAACAGTAAGGTCCTCTTCAGTACAGTGGGACTTTTGGTGTTTGGAAAAATCTTTAAAACTATACCTTTGGTTTTAGATTTCAAGTACCTCATATGTGTCCCCTACTCAACTGATTCTTTAATCCTTCACCACAAGGGATTTTAGGCAATTCTTTCAATATTTATCTCTACCCAAATATCCAAAGTTACTTAAGCTCCAACCCTAATATTTAATAGGTTTTAAATACCTGTGAGATCTGTTCTTTACAGTCCCTCAGATAGAAGCTTAAAAACAGCTCCACATCTTCTCTACATTCTTCCCCTATAAATAATATGCTCTAATCTTGACTGAGACCCTCACACAGATGATGATGGATTATCCATCTCTTTTGGGAAGTCTGTGTCTTTCATTATGACACCAGGAGCAGTACAGTGACACAGGGCATCTCCCAGAGGCAAAAGTGAAGGAAAGAGGGGAGCAAACCACCTAACCCAAGGTACTGCTGACATCCTGTTCCTGCGTTGCACCTTCAAGGAACGGGATTCCATAAGAGTGTGTATTTCCCCTTTTAATTGTATTTAATTTTTCCAGTCTAGGACAGAATGAGTGGTAAAAACTTGTTTGTTTGGGCCAGTTTTCTGAATCAACCTGCATTTATCGGCCTGACATACATGATGTCTGACATTTAACTATGTCTAAGTTCCCTTGCATCTTATTCTGCTGCAGCTCGGACTGTGTTAAACATCAAACAGACTCAGAGTGCCCTGTATAATGTATGTGGAGGCAGTTCTTCTCAGCAAGTATCAGTTAGCAGGGTGGGAAAGGGAAAACAAGTAGGGGATACCTTGACACATTAATGGCTTGCATCAGGGAAAGGATCCCTTGAGTCTGATTTGATTAGGTCTTACTAGAAGTGGTTGAAATTGTGAATCACTGACCAGGGAGGCACAGGGATGGTCAGGTTTGATTTGTCACTTGTTTGTAGCAGCTCTGACAGTGACCCACAGGGTTCTTGCAAGGGATCATCAGGAAGAGACCACCCTGATTCCACAGCTGTGTCTCACACACCATCCCTGCTATTAGAAATGTCTGCTGATAGCCAGCTCAAAGAATATCCAAGCACACTTGACCTGCTGTTTCCAGAAACATACCATTCATGCTAGAGAGGCAAGAGTTGTCCATGAGGGTCCAGGAACTGGGAAAAGATAACCTTTGAAATTTACTTCCTATTAAGACTTATAAGGTAATCTGGATAGGGAGCATAGGAACATACAGACAAAGATGAAAGTAGTGCCATTTGCTTTTTTGGCCTTGTTTTTTAAAATGAGCAAAATTAACCTTGCAATAAAAATAACCTTCTTACTATTCACACCAGAAATGGCTCCATTTTTTTTCTCACCTATTCAATGAACCATTTTAACAAGAAGAAAGAACCCACCTCTTCTTCCCCAACAAGATCTGAAGAACCTTCACCAGATCAATCCTTTCAACAGGTGAACCTTCCACTTCTTAATAAGCTATTTATAGGACTGATTTCAGGAATAAAAGAATTTTTGTAGGAATGTGGCTGCTTGCACATGCTACTGAAAAACAAAGAGGAATTGCTTCTCCATCAGACTGCTGCAAAGAATTCACTGTGTTCTAGTGCAAAATTGCCTCAAGTTTGTGTGCCAGCTGCTGACTCTCCAATCAAATCTCCAAGGCTCTGTCCAAGGCTATTGCTCCATGTAATGAGGCTCTGAGCCTTCAAGAACCATCCTCAGCCCACAAGGAGTGATCATTCTGACCATCTGGAACTACATCATGAAATCTTCATATGTCCAGGATCTGCAAAACACATGCAACATATCTCAGACATCCAAGTGTCCAGGAGCAAGCTGCAAGTCCTACCAAGATAGGACATCACAGTCACCTAAGAGGATGAGGGCGAGGGGCTGGGATGGCTGAACTGCCTCTCAGGGTCCTGTGCAGTGTCAACTTTTCATTCTCCTGATGACTCTATTCCTTTTGGAACTTAAAACCCTGATCACCAGCAGCCGTCACATCAGCTGTGGTCACCTGAAATAACTCCAGCCTCAGAACCATGCCCCAGCTGCCCTTATGGGATGATTTATTTCTACCGCAGTAAAGCTGTAGCCCTGTAGTCCTTGCTGGTTTCCACCATGTTCACAGAGAACAACTGGCATTTTGGCATCCTTTTCTGCAGGGCATATGTTTGGCAGTGGTTGGCCTCCTTAAATGCTAGACTGAGATACGCTGAGCACAACTTTCCATGACTTCAGAGACAGATGTGTCAGTATAAAGCACAGAAATTGGGTTTGAGCTTTCTAATTCTCCTGTGAAGCCAACATTTGAATTAAAAGTAGGTTGGAAAGCAAGGAAAGTGACTTCACTGGTTGTTGAATGAGTGGTCCAACCCTTCAGCTGCCAAAGGGACTGAACCTCAAAAAACAGGACAGC
Source organism: Formicarius rufipectus (assembly GCA_013399695.1). NCBI lineage: Eukaryota > Metazoa > Chordata > Aves > Passeriformes > Formicariidae > Formicarius > Formicarius rufipectus. The sequence goes on from VXAU01000228.1 coordinate 183,227, forward strand.
TCTGTTTTACAGATGAGTCTCTAGTAATGTACAGATGACAAAAAGAATAGTCCTAACCCGTGACCCTCTGTGTTGAAGGATTTTGCCCCACCTTCCATCCCCTAACACCTGTGCTAAACCATGTGACTGTAATGTGTGAGTTGCCTCAGGCTAGAACTTGCTCGATGGATCATCATCACAGCTCTTTTGCAGATCTGTGAGATTGCCTTATTGCTCAAGGACAGCTCAAAAAAAGTGTCAGATAACATTTCAGAGCAGAGACTCCTAAAGGAGTTTTAGAACAATGCTGTGGCAAAGCTCTCCTGTGGAATTCATTTTGGGTTTAATTATTGGATTACTTATACCTGAAGTGGTCTAACTTCACAGAATCATAGAATGATTTGGGTTGGAAGGGACCTTAAAGATCATCTTGTTTTAACCCCACTGCCTGAGCAGAGACACTTTCCACTATCCCACGTTGTTCCAAGCCCCATCCAAGACTTCCAGGGATGAGGCTTCTACAGCTTCCCTGGACAACCTGTGCCAGAGCCTCTCCATCTGCACAGTAAATAATGTTTTCATAATATCTAAAGTAGGTAATCAAAACCTGTTCTTTCAATTTGAAGCCATTCTCCCCTGTCCTGTAAAAAAAATCCCTCTCCCTCTTTCTTGTAGGCTCCATTCAGGCACTGTAAGGCTGCAATTAGGTCATCAGAAAGCCTTTTTTTCCAGGCTGAACTACCCCAATTCTCTCAGCCTCTCCTCAGAGCAGGGTGGCTCTATCCCTCTGATCTTCGTAGTGCCTTCTCTGGATCTGCTCCGACAGAGCCGTGTCCCTCCTGTGCTGGAGACCTAGGTATTCTTGCAGGAATATGAAAATATTAATTCAGGATTGTGCAAATCTTTTCAAGCACTGGTAATTCTTTCTTCTTTTTTTGTGTAAAGCACTTTTATCCTGATTGACTGCACTTATATTCAGAGAAAATTATTATTTGATGAAGGATAAATGCAAGATTCTTAAATGCCTGAGTGATAAGCAGGCAGTTTTCCCTTTTCTCCTCTCTAGGCTGGCAAAATAGAAAAAGCCAATGCAGATTTGGCATTCTTCCCAAAAGAGATACTTCTGGTTTTGTTAAGAATGCTCAGAATGCTCAGATCCAATCATTCATCTTTATTTAAAGACAGAGATCTGGGCTGCACATCAACCATGTGTTATATACTAAGTACAAACCTATTACCCAGATTTTGAAAATGAAATAAGTACTCCAATTCATTCTTGCAGAATTACCTAGGCACTTGAGTGACCAATTGCATATCAAATTTGTATTTTCACTTAAGCAGTTGAGAACTTATATTTTAATGTGAAACAGCCCTCCAAATGCATGTTAACTACATATTCTAAGTTCTGGAAGTATTATTGTTCAGATTGTACAAACTGGATGCTGTACTTCCAGTTTAAACAAAACATCAGCAGAGTCTGGGGACTGAATGTGTCCCAGCCAATTTTTTTCCTTCAAGTCAGTATGACGTATTCTTTATTTGAGGACAGAGCTATGCCTATGCAGAGCCTAAAGGTTGTTGTAAAGCAGAATTTCTGTTTTCCTTAGCTTCTCATTATTCTTTTTCAAAATCTTTCCAAAAGCTTTTGAAAACTTGAGCTTTAAAGATGTTCAGCTAATTTTTAGCAGCTCTACTCATTAAAAAAAAAAAAATCCTGTTAGATTTTAAAGATGGCACATTCCTGCAAAACACTGACTTTAATTTAATCAGTGTCTTCCTACAGAGTACCCTGTAGAAAAATCTTTTTGTCTCAGAGCATTACCAGCCTTCTTTTCAAGGGCTCAGTAGCGCTCCTCCCTGCTGCTGGGTGAAAATGCCTTTCTCTTTCATGCAGTGGGTCTCATTTGACAAACCCTTTAATGTGATACGAAAGTGATAATAATTTCAAGAATCTACTTGCATTTGCACAAGGTCAAGCACCAAAGTGAAATCTCTCTACCCTACTTATGGAAGACTGTGGAAGATTCCTGGATAGGTGTTATTTCCAGTGGTGCAGACATGAATTTGGCTCTGAGGCTGCTTGTTTTAGGTGGGGTTATGGCAGCTTTGGGGAGGGAGACAGAGATGATGAGGCTGAATAGCACAGGTACAGCTGGCTGTACCCTCTCCATGGTGACAAAACAAGGGCTGCCAGAGCAGCAGAGCCTGCCAGCCCACAGGCAGATCCAAACTGTGACTGAGCCTGTGGTCTATCACGGTGCTCCAAAGGCAGAAATGTTGCAACTGGTGGGAGGGGGGAGATGGGGAAGGGCTTGGCAAGACTTCAGGCTGCTCTTAGTCCTGTTAAGGGCAAAGAGTTTCCACAGCCCAGTGGTTTTCTCAAGTGTCAGGCTAGGGTTTCTTATTAAAAAGTCATCTCCTGACCTAAGTGTCCTTCTTGGGAATGCAGGTTCAATAGTAAGACACAGCCTGAGCTGACAGCTTCATGCTAAAACAACTTGATGACTTCCAGCTGAAGGTTTGATCCTTCAGTTATGAAGGTCTCTTTAATTAGACAATATTCATTTCATTAACTCTGCTTTCAGAATATAAGAGTTTAACAGCAGGGACTGATTATTCTTTTCAGTGCAATGTAGATTTTTATTTTTTTTATGATCCAGTTGGGAAATACTTTTGGGAAACACTTGTTCAAAACAAAACAAGACAAAAAGGAGCATTTTCTAAGCCAAGAAATAATACTCCTAAAGAAATACTTTGGCTAGAGAAGGTTATGTTGGGGTGGTACAAATGCTGTACCTTCGTTGCTGCTCTAAATTCAGGACAATGAAAAGTGCAACTAATTGGAATCACTGCACAATCATGGGGTGATTTGGACATGAGAACAGGGGGCCATCTGCATACACCCTCATTTATTTTCCCCATCTGTCTTTCCCTTCTCCATCAATCAGACTCCAAGCCTGTTGGAACTGATGGCAAATTTTCCATTGACACACACAGGCTGTGGACTGGATCCTGCAGGCTTGTAGTTTATGCCCATTCAACAGGTTGAAATCAGAACATGCAGAGCCAGGAGGGTGTAAACTCAGCCCTCTGCTGATAAATTGAGGTGTCTTTTTTTTAATTTAAAAAAAAATGCTAAGAGTGAATATTTAATTTTGTAATAGCAAGACAGCACAATTAACGTGAAATTGTCTGAGTGGGAAGTGGGATGTTAAACTCCATTTTGGTCGTTAACCATAGGATAGCAATGTAAGTGGCATTACTAGACGTAATTTTGTCTCTATTACCTAAGACTTTCTAATAAATCTCTCTACTGAGCCATGCTGAAGATAAAACACCTCTTTCTTGAAGAGCCTACTAATGAAAAGCTCCAGGAGAGGAGGGTGACATTTCAAACACACCAGAGACACAGATGCTGAGTGTCCAAAAATGCTGCACTGCCCAGCACTAAGTTCTTGCTCCTGAGCCTTTGCAGCTGCCAGGGCAGAGCTGTTTCCCACTGCTGGTGCAAAGGCTTTCCCTTGGCACATCCAGCCTCTGGAGTGACTTTGGAGGGCAGAGAGAGCAGGAGTGGTCAGGGTGGGAAGAAGTGCGCAGAGTTTCCCAAGGGATGGGGCTGGCATCTCACACTCCCTCCATGCACTTGCCAGCTCTTTGTGGGGTTGGACCAGAGAGAAAACGCCTTTGGCTGGGGAAATGCCAAGGGAAGGAGGCAGACAGAGCTCAGCAGGTTTGGGCTGAGCCACCTGGGGCTGCCACAAGGCAGTGGGGACCAATGGAAGCCCTGGGGAAACCCCAGAGTTTCTTTGCTTTGCTCCAATTGCAAAGCACAGCTCATCCCTAGTCAGGACAGGTGGGGAATTGACCTGTCATCCCACCTGGCTAAGAGCTTCCATCAATATTCTAATTCCATAGTCCTTTCAGCTTGTGGGAAAGGATCCCTGCTTGAGGCTTCAAAAAGCAGAATCCTGTTCTTTTAAAGGCAGCCTCCAGCAGGTTTGAGCCCTACAGCCACAGGCACACTCTAAATTTGCCCACAGGAAGCAAGACCCTGCTGTGACCAAACATCAGCCTGCAGCAGTCGGGATGCAGACCCTCTCTGCCTGCAAGCACAACCCACACAGCCCCTAGCACTGGTAGGTGTCTTGCACATGTCTGGGTTTCAGTTCCTTCTTCAAGTGGCTTTCAGTCAGTGTGACTGCATAACCCGGGCCAAGTACAAGGACTATCTGGGAGACTTAATTTTTTTAATCTTGTTCTTTGGGGTCTTCTGTTTTTCAGTATAACTGTTTCACTATGTTGTGTAGTGGCTTGGCTTCACGGGAGCTGTAAAAATAAAAGCACTTTTTTACTATTTTATTATGTGTTCTTCTTTTCAGCAATGCTCAAATTGATGAAGTTTGTCTCTGATAATCTGTGTGACTGATGATATTGTGATAGTCAGACAAGAGGAGAACGAGACCACAGTATGAGAGATGCAATGAAAACCTGTCAGCTTTTGCCACTGGAATTTGTGGAGCCAGGATTTTGTCCTATAAATCTCAAGAGTGTCTCCAGCTGTAAGAGCACCAGCACACAGCAAGAAGGCTGACAGTCCCTCAGATGCAATAAACCTGGAGGAAATGTGAATGTTGCAATGAATAAGGTTGTCAAATAGCTTGCATGTCTTCATTTCCTCTTCTGGTAGAGTGTGCAGAGGGAAAAGAAAAATCAAATTGCATTAATATGATGTCACGGCTGAGAGACCTTGATGTTGTCATGAAGGAAATGTAGGAGCCCTCTGCCACTGAATGCCTCAGTGGGGCTGCACAGGTCACTCCTGCTGCTTCTTCACTCACAAGTCCTTATCTTGAGCCTCACACCAAATGAAAACTTCACAGCACTGTGTGTTTTAACTGTATATTCTGCTATCAGGGTGATGAAAGAAATAAATCCTGCCTATTTCATACTGGCCACCTAAAGCTCAGGTGTGGTTTTGGTCCACAGTATTACTTTGCTCTTCACTTGTAGGAGAGGACAGACATACACGTGACATTCTCAGATGTCATCAGGAATAATGGGCAGAAGGAAGTGGAGGATATTTACACTGCAGCCTTTGTATGGGAGTTTGTGTGCTATAAATATGGTGCAAGGTGTGTTTTTCTTCTGTAAAGAAGAGAAAACTTTGGACAATTATATGAGTGAAGATGGTTCCATGTACAAAATCAGCTAAAATCCCTGCAGAAAACAGAGTAGAAAGTTGTGATCAAACCTGTGTTGTAATGAAGATAATATGTACAGTTAAGGTCGGTCCAAACTACAGACAGAGTGTCTTCAGCCACTTAATATCAGTCCTTTATGTTATCCTTTCCACCCAGGCAAATGGATTAGAATTTGACCTGGCCACCCAACTGGACTTTAACAGTGGCAGTTCATACTTATGAAAGGAAGTGCATGACCACTGAGTGTTTTTAAACAGTGTTTTTAATCCAGCTACAGGAAGTCAAGCAATAAACAACCTGTCATAGGGTACCAGAAGGACAAAATAACATGCCACTAACTCTGTGAGTTAGGAGTGATGATCTGAACCTGGGAGCCTTGAGGCTGGGTCTGAAGTTCCACTGATGGGTTGCCTCCTATCCTCAGCTCCCCCAGCTTCTCAGACAGGGGCCCTTTAGGAGTGGGCATTTCTCCAAGTGTGCACATCCAGGGATGTGGCTATTGGAGATAACAGATGCCTTCCACCCCAGGAGGGGGCCACAGGGTGATTTCCAGACACACTCAAAGGTGGGAGAATAGGCAGCATCCTTGGGGCAGCCAAACCTCATCAGTATCATGCTGGTTGGTTTCCCTGGCCCATACCAATAAGTGTGCCAAGAAAGGTTGTTTACATAGCAGGGAGGGAAGAATTGTCATCCCATGGAGACAAAGCATTCACTCTTTATCTATCCCATAGATGTCAGGCTTCAGGGGACCTCAGAGCACCTCAAAAGCCTCCTTTTGATGAAAGAGGTTTTCCTCTCCTCAAATATTTTCCTCTGATGAAACTGTGGTCAAGGTTTGGATTGAGAGTGCTTCTCCTTTTGTGATGGGTTCTCATTATGTGGCCTCCAGTGCTCTTTTATGATGTTCTTCTCCTCTATTCTTCTCTGCACTTTGAAGTGCTGTTGCATGAAACAGCACGACATAAAATAAAATGACACTCATTATTAACACAAATGAAACATTTGGTTTCAATTATCTCCCCTCTCTCCAGTTGTGAGGAGTGAGAAATCACTCATAAACTAGGCAGCATTTTAAGAAATTGCAGTCTATACAGAGCAAGAGAAAGGAAGAACAACAGGCCCTGAGATACTGGAGTTGTCACAGCACAGAAAATGGTAAGAGAGAGAAAGAGCCTTGCCTGGGGTCCTTCCAACATGCACGGCCAGAGCCCCATGGCTGAAAATAAGAAAAAAACTAAACATCCAAGCAGAACTGTCAATTAAGCCTTAGAGTAAGAACTGGCTGTGCCACTGACCTAGGTGGTGATCTCTGGACAGTCACTTTGCCTCTCTGCATTTCTGGTTTCCCACAGGCTGTGTTTCTGTCCATTTGGCCTGTCAACAGAGGAACTGAAGGAAGAAAGGGTCTCTTTGGTGAAGGATTTCTTCCTGACACACTGTTCCCAGCTTCAGAAGGATACTTCTAGACAGAATTTCTCTAACTCCTCCACAATAAGGAAGAAGAATCCATTAAAAATGTAAAAAAAAAAAAAAAAAGACAAACCAACAAACCAATCTCTATCTCTTTCCCAATTAAGTTAATTTTACTATCACTTTGTCCCCTTTTCATTCTGACAGATAATGTTTAACCTTTAGAAATGGAATGCATGGACTCTTGAACTAAGAGCAATAAAAAGGCTTAACAGTATGCCAAACAGAACTCCATGCAAATTCAGGGTAGTACAAGCCTATTATCCCAGCCTGTTCCATAAAACAGCTGACTTGACAGCCCGTGTCAGTATGGAATGCAGTCAGCTCTGGGTTTTTTCATCTCTGTTTAAAAATGATCCCATTTAACCTAGGCTGTGATGCACTGCAATTGGCATTCCTAGGGCTTGCACATGTCTTGAAAGGAGGATCTCAGCAAAACCCTCCCCAGGGCAGTAGAAAGATGCCCTTCTCCACCTGAAATAGGTTCAGTGCACACCAAAACTCTCACTGAGGAACTGTAGGACCAGGGGTAGATGTGTCTGAGCTGAGCAGTTTGCTCTCTAACAGGTTGTACCAGTGGGAGAAGTGTTGGCTGACATGTGCCTTTTTGATCCCTGAAAGATCCCTTGTCCCCCCTGAGCTGCAGCACAGCTGCTGTTTAGCAGTGCACAACACCATTGCATAGAGATGTAAGGAAGGGAGGGAAGCAAAATAGCATGTGTGGTAGAGGAAACTTTAAGTAAGCTAAAAGCTATTACTCATATGAGAACTAGAACCTCCACCCAAGCTCTCCTAGTTTTCTCCAGCAGTGCAAAAGGGACTAAATAATGAAGGAGGAAAAAAAGAAAAAAAACAAAAAAAGAAAAGAAAGTGCTTTTTCCTGACAGACTCTTTAAGGAAATTGCCCTGTGGCAGAGAGATGGTTTAGGCACTCACACGACAGCTGTTTATTTTTAATTTCCAAGAGGGATTTTTAAATAAGAAAATCAAGAAACTTTATGGCAAGCAGGTAATTCTATGGAAAAAGGAAACTTTTCTTTTCTTCTTTTTTTTTTTTTTTTTAATTTTTGGCCTTCATTTTTTATGTGATGATCAAACTGCTTCTTTCTTATGCGATGCAATTGCAGCAACAATCCCACAGAGTAGTGAAGAGCACTTGCTCAGAGGGGGAAGTGCATTTGTTGTCCTTACCTCTGGTGTCAACTTGCAGTGTTGAAAAGTAGATAAAGCAGGAGGGTGAGACTACAACACATGCATTTTTTTTTTTTTCGCCCTGTTCATGTCTCCAGCAGGAGATTGAGACACTTTCACTACTGGTTTCCTAGAAGTGTTACAATGCAGAAGCACTGGGACTAGTCTTTTGATAAAATCCCTGGTAGGAGATATGTCTACCCTAACACTTCAGGCATTTAGAGCTTTACCTCAGCTGTGTCTCAGGTACGCTTGGGAGCTGGATCTAGGAGCATGAGCAGCCTCAGAGGGCTGGAGCAGACATTAAATATTACATGCAGAAGAGGTTTGTATTTGTATGTCCATTTTGTGATCAGCACAATCTCAAGACAAACTTGGATGGTAATAAGGGTAACTGGACACAACACTGTGCTGAGAGAGCAGCTGGGTTTTTTCAGACACCCTAGCTCTTCCTGCCCACCTGGTCATTAACCATAAATTACTCTTTTGCAGATGATCCTCCCATTTCAGTCCCTCACCTTTCACACTCCTGGTGGGGATGCAGGTCCCTGATGATAACCCACTGTGGGCTGGCAAGTCCAGGAGCCAGAAGTGCCAATCCTCTGCAGTGCCTGTGTCTTCTAATACGCTCTCTGCTGGCTACAGTGGGGAGGGGGTAAGCAAACAGCACTGGCCTGGGACTAGGAGAAACCCATTCTCCTGAGACATCAGACTACTTTGTCCCACTCTCACTTTATCTCCATGAAGTCTCTGGAGTGCAGAACACAGGTGGGGGACAGGTCTTTGTCAGACACCCACGGGAGACAAAAGACCTAACAATTTCCAGTCCACATATCATCAAAGCTCCACAGAAGCCCCAGCCTATTTCAAACTAAAATACAATACAATGCCATAAATGTATTCTTTTCCAGATTAAGAAAGAATTCTGAGGCAAGGGGGGAGGGGGCATTTTTAGGGAGAAAATGGGTTTTGTCTTGTTTTGTATCTGTAGGGATTATTGTTTTATTGGGTAGGGTAGTAGAATATGCTCTGAGAAATGGGGAGACCTGATCTTCTACAAATGTAAAGCAAAAAGAACCTCCACAGAATGGACAACGGGCCAAAAACTTTGAAAGGTTGTTTAACTTAGGTTTTCACAGAGATCATTAATACAACTATAACATGTGGCATTAAATGCAGCTGACCTTTCTCTTTTATTTCTTTGTTGTTAATAAATCTCCAAATACAGCCTTTTCTGACCATGTTATACTTTTGCACTTGGTTTCTTACACAAGTTGAATTACCCGTGTTTTTCATTAGAGACCCATAATCATTAGCCTTGCTTGCCTCCCATTACACAAGGAGTGGAGTCAGATTCTGAAATGTGCCCCAAATGCACCATCTCCTTTCTCCCAGAAAACCACCTTCCTTCCTCTGTCAGCTCTTAGCTCCCAGCTTGGTTTTCCACCACCAAAGAGCTGCCCACAGCTCCAGATTTTCCTCTCAGCTCGAATTGTTCCAGACCTCCCTTCTCTGAAGGCTGCAAGCCTTCATTTCTCTGCCACTAATTGCCTCTGTCATGTAGCTATGTGATGCAAAAGGCTGCTCAGATATACACCAGTGCGTGGCCAATGCATTCCCCACAAACAATAAGCTGTCACCTTTGCTGTGGTGAAGTCCCCAGAACATGGCACACGTACTGCCTACAGGAATTTGGCCCTGTTGCTTTGTCATCCTGTGCAGCTGGGGAATAAGAGGTTTCTATTGAATGTCAGCTCTTATTTATTAGAACTTGCAGTCAAACAATAGCCCACACACAGGGAGTGTCTGACAGACCAAAAAATATGCATGCAACTCCGTAAACACCTCACCCTTGGTTTTGTGTGCGTGTGTGTGTGTGTGTGTCTGTGTCTGTGTGTGTTCTAGAGTCCTGCTGGATAACTGATTTGGTTCTCTGGATTGCCACCTAGACACATGCATGTCCTCTTCCCTGAGAACCATAAAAAGCAGAAATACAGCCTGTGTTGAGCAGCCACGCTGTTAAGAAGGTACTTTCTCCCAGTGGCATGCTAGTTCCTGCTTACCTTCTGTCACTGATCTAGGGCAGGTGTGCCATGAAGTGCCAGTGGGTTATAAGAGATAACACCTCATGCTTGCTTTTATGCTGTGAAGTAAAAAGCAGCACACAGGCCCCTATAACCAGTGGTGATTCTTCCCCAGAGGGGAAAAGAATCACCAATTTCATCTAGTTCAAAACCATAAAAATTTGAAAAGAGCAGACCACTTTCCTTGAAGAGAAACTTCTGAAGTTTCATGGAAATTCTCATGTGAATGAATGTTTTTAGATCTATGTATATAGAAAGCTTGAAAATGAGATAAATTGTTTACAGCACTTTTCAGCACTGAGATGTAGTTTTGATGGAGGAAATTGTCACTTTCTGGAAAATCCAGAAAGAAGGAGATTGCAAAAGCTGGGAGGTGACTGTCAGTGTCCCAGGAGTGCTTGGCAGCTTGCCTACCCAGAATCACCTCTTATGGTGATTATGGCAGCCTAAGGTGACTAAAGGAAGCCCAATGGTGACTAAGGGAAGCCTAAAAGCAAAGAAAAAGGCAGACAGAATAGGAGAGTTGCCACCATGTCCAACATTACCTGCTAAAGAGCTCCCATAGCAAGGTAAGTTATCATCCTAAGTGATGCCACTGAAAACCCAGACTCGTGTGCTTAAAAGTTTCACTCACTTTCTTAACCCAGAGCTACCAAAACCACAAAAGGAAGTAGAAACTGATGAAATGGCTTATCTGAGGGCAGATCAGCTCATTCCCTCTTCTAAACAGAAGTGGAGCCGTGCTGAAAAACAAATCCAGCAGTCAGGATCGTGACCTGAGCATGAGGAAATGGCCAAGATCTTGTGCTGTTAGACATTTATTTGCCAATTTCTACTGTGTCTCCAAATTTCTTTGAGCATAATTTTGTCCCCCTTTTCTGTCAGAGCTGTTCACTACTTGTGAGTATGGGCTGGATTGTCAAGACTCCTTACAGCATTTATTCAAGCTTTGCAAACAACTGATGAGTTTCAAACTGTTGTTTGCTCATGTGTGAAATTCCATTCAATTTATGTGCCTGAGATCAGGCACCTGAAACCACCAGCTGCTGCCTGAAGTGATGTGGCCTTGAGGCTCATTGTTCTTACACAGGGTACCCGGAACCAGAGGAGCATCAGGAAGTGCTCCCATGCTTCTTGAAGTAGCTATCAAGATCTAACACACTTCCAGACAAGAGAGGCCCAAGTGAAAAGTTAAAATTAAAGCCAAGGAAGGACATTTGAAATTAATAAGAGCAGACATATGATTTGAAGTCACATAATATTTGTAAAGGCCACTGACTATGACAAGTGCTTCAAGGAATGTATCCAACACCATCCCCAATAATGGGAAAGGAGGATTTTTGTAGATGTGTTTATAAACATCTTGGAGAACTGCTTAAGTAGCAATCCCATGAGGAAGCTCTGTTGTTCATTCCATTATATGGAGAGTCTGATTGAAAATCTAAATTTCGGTTTGTATAAGTTTCCCCCCTTGTTCTGCACTTGGTGTTTTAAGCTTTTTTTCTACTTAGCTGATCTGAAGTCTCTCCAAATAAAAGTTAATATGACACTGTTGCCACAAGGATTCTTGCCAAGAAAACGAGAAGGACAGATGCTGGCTGACTTCTTGATTCACTCACTCAGCAAAAAGCTATGTGGATGATTTTGTTTTCCTCTGAGATGCAGACTGTCCCTTCCCCTCATGCTTCCCCAGGCCTGCACGGACCACATGCCTAACAAAAGCTGTTGATGGATTTCTCTCAACCTGCTCCTGGTCTGAAAGTCAAGGAGTGTTTTGCCATTGAGTTCAGGAGTTCCAACCATTTTCTTTTCTTCCTCTATATCAGTTCTTATCAGTCTGTCTAGCTGAACCTGGCTTATATCCTTCTACCTCTATATCCTACTAATCTCTAACCATATCCTGCTTTCACTCAGGGGAAAAAAAAAATGAAGGGATATAACAAGTTCAAGGGCTCACTGAAAAGCAAATATTTATTTTTCTTTTTAGATGGGAAAATTAGGTATTGAATTCAATCGATATTTTTGTGCAGCATGCTGCTCTCAGATTGTTATGGTATTCCATGTGAAAACCTGAAATCGGGGGAAATGTGGGATTTTTACAAAATGAAAAATGTTTTCCTGAAAATGAAGAAGACAGTTAATCACTGCCATATTTTCTGCAGAGGTAAAGAATACTATTCTCCAATTGCTCGTGATAGACATTTGCAAGACTTTTCAGAAAAATGAAACGTTAGATCAACAGGAGGGTTTGTTTCTGATCCTCCCCTTCTAATCCATAGAAGGCACCCTAAACTGTCTTACAAATTTCATCCTCAGATATGGATAGCATCTGGGGTGTAGCTAAAATGTTCTGCCTATAGCAGGATTCATTTCAATTGCCCACAGCAAAATGCCTTGCTTATTTGTAGTTCAATACAGACTTCTGGAATTACTTGACTAAAGGGGACAGATCTCTGCTGATTCACTACTACTGGCATTTTTTCATAAGTTGAAAGAGCTGGTTACAAAATTAAATCATTACATGATATAGCACTACTTGTTGCTGTTCTGTATTGTGTCTTTTTATTTTACTGATTTTGTATTTTATTTTATTATTATTTATTTTGTATTGAATTTCTTTGTCTCTACAGTCATATATTTACT
>VXAU01000228.1:195869-211712 GCA_013399695.1 Formicarius rufipectus
TGTGTATTTTTTTTCTTTTTTTTTTTTTTTTTTTTTGGTAAAAATTGCACCACTTCCACTTTTCCTAGATGTGTATATTTAGTATTAAGTTGAATTACTAAGGAACCTCTTGAAACTGACCCTTAGGCACAAGCAACTGACCATGTGCTAAAATGACTGAGAGTGAGAATTACTTTTTCTGGGATTCATCTGAAGTTCCTGGAATTACTACAGTTAAAAACATAATTAGATATTTTAGATTAAAAATCACAACTTATATGTTCAGAGATCAACTTCTTAAATCATGGTTTTCATTCACGTTGTTTTCAGCCATTTTGTAACTATCCATCTCAATGTAAGGGGTAATAACTTTCTGTCAAAACAGTATAAAGAGCAAAATATCTTGTGGAATTAAACAGTGATGTCATTCCAAGGGGGAAACACACATCAGCTGTGAAACTATCTGTTTCTCACTCCACCTTAGAAATATTTGGGTACTCCAGAGAAAATAAGTATGTATTTGATGGCAACTTGGACAGAATTATATAGTGCTACACAGAAACAAGAAGGAATGAAACATCAACACACCCTGGGCACATTGAAAATATTTCTCAGCACAAACAATACTATGTAATGTACCAATTCTCTTTTATTTTAGTAAGAAAAGAAAACCAGAGTTAGAAGCTCAAGCTGTGCTCCCTCTGATACATCTGGTTCAGTCTGAAAATGACCTGGCTTCCAAACTGATAAACCAGGCTTTCTTGTGCTATACTATCTGGGACATTTGTAACTCTGAATTTAAAAATCACACCCACTAACCAACTCAAATGTGTGCAAAGATGTTGCTTTATGGCCTGAACTTCTGCATCTAGAAAAAGGAAAATAGAGCAGAAAAAAGGGGGACAGAAAAGCTAAGACCAAGGACTGGGATCTGTGAAAGGTTGGTCTGAATGCTCCCTGTTCCTCTCAGGAACACCACAGCCTCACAGTCCCTGCATCTGAAGCTGCCCTCATTTTTCCATCTTCAGCCTGTTCTTCGTTATGAGTACCAGGTCCCCTAATCAGTTTGTCAATCGCATGCATCATGAAGTTGCCCTCCATAAGGTCCAGAAACCTGCTGGACTCTCTGAAACTTTGTCTGGTGCCTTTTCCACACAGCTCCTGCTTTTACAGTCAGTGGTCACACAAGCACACGAAAAACGTAGTGAACCTTTGTCCACTGACTGCAAAGCAAGACTGAATTTCATTACCTTCAGAGGCAAAAGTGTGTTGATGAGCCCTGCTTAATTCTTTCCAGTGGCATATAAAGGACATTCTCTGGAGTGTGATGATTCTCATCCAGTGGTCCCTTGTGTTTATTTAAATGATCACAGAACCACAGAACCATAGAGCATGCTGAGTTGGAAGGAACCCACAAGCAGCACAGAGTCCAGCTCCTGGGACAACCCTGATAGCATTGTCTGAATGCTTCTTGACCTCTGTCAGCCTTGGTGCTGTGACCACTGCCCTGGGGAGCCTGTTCAGAGCCCAATCACCCTTTGAGGGAAGAACCTTTTCCTAATATCCAGCCTAAACCTCACCTGGCACAGTTTCATGCCATTCCTTTGGGTCTCTATGACCATATTCTACTGCAAGGAGTGAAATGCCACCTTACACTGCTGCAATGGCAGCAGAGCTGTACCAAGTGATGCACACCGAGTCCAGAGTTGCTGGGACTTGCAGGAGAAATATCTTCTCCTTATCAGTAGGATGGATCCCTGAGCACTGCAGTAAGCATTCTGTTAGGCAGAGCTACCACGTAGCAAAACACAAATTAAACATTACTTGCTCCCTCTGGCACTCAGCAAAGGGCATCAAACTAGACATAGAAAGATCAGGCGTACCAATAAAGACCCTGTGAGCCAACTGCCTAGGACTTGATGTAAAAAGCCTTTATCCACCTCAGCTCACATGCAGGAGCAGTGCCTTGTCAATGTCTGCCCATTTCCCTCTGATGGGCCAGGTATACGGTGTGTGAATATGAGCACAGACTTGGCCTCAGTAAAGTTGGGCTCCATTTTCTGTCCCAACCAGGGCACTGAGAAGTGCTTAAGACTCTCACTTTGGCAGCAATAAGAGGCTGATGCTAAAGAAACTATTAGGATGGGAGCATTACCCATGTGCCCAACCTCTATGGATGATGTTCATCTGCAACCAAGACTGTGAACTGAGGAAATATCAAAAAGGTTCTGTCACAAGCACAGAGCTGAAGACAGATGTAGAGAACTAGTTGCAGCCTGCTGCCTAAGAAAGCAAGTTATATCCTCTGGTTGCAATAGGCTCCTAAATTGATCAGAGAAGAGGATTTAATAAAATCTACCAGGATGAAGGAATTCACTTTGTTGTAGAGATGCTTTAGGGACATATTGCCCCAAGCTCTGCCAAATACTCCTTGATATGTTACACGTTTTCTCCTTTTCTCTCACCACAGCACTAAGTCACTTCTCCCTTTCCTCTCTCCCAATCCCTGCAAACACTTAGTGTTGAGCTTTAACTACAAGTTCAGGTCTGAGGCTGAAAGAAGCCTGTTAGTCTCTGTGAGTACCACCACTCATGCAGAACCAGATACTGCTCTTGTCCAAACTGCTAAAAGACTTCACTGTTGCTCAGAATCAAGGGTGATTCACGATGTAAGCAGCACATGACAGCAGCAAACAGAAGTGGGGAAGTTGGCACAACTCTTTTCTATGCACTTTGAAGAGGGAATGATTCCCAGTGGAAAATTTCCTAGGACAAGTCCGTACCCAAGGGCTGTGAGTCAGCCCCAGGGGGTGCCTGCTGCAGCCCTCCAGACCTGTAAGGCCAGGCACAAGGGCCACCTGCACCCAGGAAACCTCACTTTTAGAGACAGAACAATGTGCAGGCAGCAGAAGAGGCACCTGAGTACGAGGGACCTGGAGCCTTCTACATGCCCATTTCACCTGCTCTTTGGAGATTCCCAGCATGTTAACTGGGGAAGAGAGTCTGGGGCTTTGACTCATCTTCCCTTTCAAAGACCTCAGAGTGACTTTGTAAGGCAGAAGGTCTTATGAACGGTACCACAGCTAATTTAGCACCTTGGTTATGGGATTGCAGCTGGAAGATGAGAAACAATGCTGTCTGACAGGGTTCATGATATGGCTGTGGCTCTGCACTGGTGAAGGGACAATTCCTTTGAATGCCCCATGACCTTCCTCTTCCTCCTCTAACCAGGTCAGAAGGTGAATCACCAAAATGACAAGAAGGGGAAAAAGAAAAATATCATTGCTCATCCATGTTTGGTTGCTGGTTCTCCGGAGGCAGCAGGGTGGAAGTTGGAGGGTTTGGAATAGAGACCAGAGTTGATTTTAGTTCCTGCAGCCTAACATGAGGAATTCTGGGGATTTCTGCAGAGAAACTCAGTTCCTGGTGAGATTTACACCATCAAACCTCAAGGCTACAAGAGCTTGTACAACCCTGGGCAGAATCCACCCTCAACACAGCTCTGCTGTTGATAGGAGCATTTGTACTGGCAGATCAAACTGGAGAGTCCAAGACAAGATGAAAATAGCAAGGCACAAAACAGCAATAGTGAGCGGCTTGGCCCCATGCTGTTTCTGATCCTTCCCCGCCTCCCATCACTGCTGCCACACCTGCTGAGTGTGCCCTCTTAGTGAGACAAACCTTGGCAGAATGGCAGGGACACAGCCCTCAGAGAGGGAGAGCAGAAGAGCAAGGGTTAAAGTTTCAGAGCCTGAAGGCAGTCTGGTTATGCTGTTATCCCAGCACATGACTGGAGAAAAAGAGAAGGAAAACTGCCAAACTTGCATCACAGGCAAAGCAAAAGCTGGCTCCTCTACCCAGTTTGAAAGAACCCTGATAAACAGAGCTGACAGATGGTCTCCAGTGGTTCCTCACCCATACTAAAATCCCTTTCCTTTTCTTGTCTGTCAGTTCCCATTCCATTCCCTGGCTCTTTCAGAGCTGGCAAGTGACTGCACTCTTCACAGAAGGTTTAGTTCTTTGGCAAAGAGTACCACTCACGAGAGGTTTCTCAGGCAAGAGCATCACCTCACCAGCCTGTTTGCTTCTCTTCCCCTTTCATCTCTTGTTTGTTTTCCATTCATATACAGAGAACTCACCTCCTTGCCAGACCATTTGCATGTTTTGTAATAGGTGACGATGATGCAAATGTCAGGAAGTGCATGTTGTCTATTATTTATGCAACACATTATTTACCTGCGGGTTATTTACCCTATGTATTTAGTTCTTCCCTATTCAGACCTTGGCCCAGAAATAAACTCAAAGGAAAATCTAAGTTTAAGAACTGCAGGTGTGCCTTTGAAGGGCAGGGGTACAAGGCCTGAACCAGTCTGATCCTTGCCTTGCCACTGGTCCCTTACAGTGTTTTGGGTGAACCCCTTTGTCCCCAGCAGGCAGTAGAGGAGAGGTGTGTTTGTACAGCTGCGTGCACAGTGCTGTGGTCTGCTTTCATCAGGATAACATATTGTTCCACAGTGCAAGGCATTTTTTTGCCCCTTGGCTTTACAGGGTGAAGCATTCCCCCTCGGGGCACTGCTGCAGGATGCAGACAAGCACCCTTCAGCACCCTTCTAGGCTCTAGTCTCCACCTGAAAAGATAGGGCAAAGGCAGTTTCCAGAAGGAATTCAGAGGTATCCTAACCTTATCATTACAAAACCAGTCTAGTTCACAGTTCAGGCTGATGCTACTGCTGGAGCCTGTTACAGACACCTGCACTCAGCATAGCTCCAGTGCCCTGGTCAAAGCTGAGTAAACAGGACAAATACAGCAGTCATCTGAATGGTTGGGTAAATTCCTGTTTAAAGATGACAAATTTGGAGACCAGTGCCAAGCAGCCCCACAAAATCAGACCTCTAGCTAAACTGATCACTGAGTGCATCACAGGTTGCAAAGAGTTCGTGGATGTTTCAGAGGCTCAGTAGTTCAATCGTGTTAAAAGAAGAGAGTAACGGTTATTCATATAGACTGTAAGAAGTTCATATCTTCCCTATGCATATAATTCCTGTCTCTAAGGTACTAATGACATCTATTGATCTTATACTGGCCCTTATTAAACCATCTTTAAAGGGGACTACTCTATGAAGTGTGTCTGCAATGGCTGGGGCAAATGCAGTTTTGTCCTTCAAGATTCACTTCAGAGAAGAGATAGAGAACTTTTTCATGTTGCCCCTGTAAGTCATCAAACAAAGTGAGTCTTGCAATCTGTGCCACTGAAATCACAGAAGTCCACAGTGAGTTGTTTACAAAGCAACCCATCAGAGATCACTCACTAAAGGACTCTATAAGCAACTTGATACCACTGCAACTCTGAAAAATTTACTGATTACCTCAAGCAACATTAAAAATGAAGATATTTAGCAGAAAAAAGCAAGATGAAGTTCCCTACACCAGTCTGAGAACCAAATGAGAGCCTCACAATTAGTCACAAGGCTTGGTGTCAATCATGGCAGGAGAAAATTATCACATTAATGAAAAAAAAAAGCAAACAATCAAACCTTGTGTTACAGGTCCAGTAAAGAAAGGCTTCAGAATTAATTTACAGTGTAATTTTTGGTTCTCCTGGACTATCTTCCACTTCTACATAGCTTTACAAGGGCCTATAGTTACTAATACCTAAGTTCAAAGACCTTTAGGAAGAGCCCCATCATTCACACTGCTATAAGGGGAACTAAATCTTCTTCACCATAAACTTGGTCCACCCTTCAGAACACAAAAAGCCCCCCTCAAGCTATGAAATGAGGATCTGCCATGACCTACAAAGCAATGAATGGGCTTAAGAACATCTATCTCACTCCAAGAATAATTTTTCTGTGTGAGAGCATGGAGTTTTTATCTCCCATACCAAATGAACATGAAAAGTTTTTCAGAAACATAGGCCGGTGTTTTGTTGGTTTGTTTTTTTGTGTGGGGTTGTTTTTTTTTCACAGACTGAATTCTAAACTCAGTTCTCATGTTCTTTAACTTTTTTGAACACATAATGACTTTGACTCCTATAAAATACCACCCTGATAATAATGATTTATACAGAATTTTTGCCAAATTGCAATTCAGCCAGCTCAAAACACCTCATAGATTCAGCAAAGTGATATGCAAGCCATGTGCAAGGATCACATTGCATCATCCACCAGGACACAGCAAGCATCTGTGTGATGATGGAGATCAACAGTTTGAACAATGCAAACTAATATTACTCAAGACTTCAGAAAAGGAAGTGAAAATTAAATGATTGCATCTAATTGAAACTGCAAGAATTTTGAGCAACAGCATTCAATTACCCAAGCTGGAACTTAATCAGAAGCTAAACAAAATATGCTACCTGCTGCAAAGAGGAAAACAAAAGCATTGCAAATTCGGGCTGACTTAAATAAGGATGATCTTGCACACTGTGATTTTGTTTTAACCTTACTTCTTCTTTTTTTTTTTTTCCCCTATCTCTCTTGCAGCAAAGAGAAAGGTGAACTTGTATCAAACACCACAGTATGTGCCTGAGCCTGCAGACAGACTACATCCTTATCTCTGAGCAGCAAGGGTTGCCCAAGCAGCCCGTGGCTTTGCCAGTTCTTACTGTCCTGGGTGGCAGTCCTGGTGTGCCACCAGTCTTAGTCTCTGGGATTTGGAGACACGTGACCCATCCTTTGGATCCCAACTGTTCAGACAGGAAGAATGTTGTTACTCACACAGCAGGAAATGTTCAGCCTCACTTGAAACACAAGAGACAGGCCACATGCCAAGGACCATTTTTTCTAAGCAAACAAGGATATCTGATAAGGACTGCCCTAACTGAGACCTATCTAAATTTATTACACTGGCTGCATAAAGACAACTCGATGTTCCAGAGTCTAAGGGAGATTTATCTGGGCCTATATACCGGGGCAATTAGTGTCTCCCGTATGAGCCTTCAATACTCGAGCACAGATGTGCCACGGGGTTCTGCTCCTTACAGCTCCCAAGGGAGTGTCTTGCTCACCAACCACAGCCTCTGCCAAAGGGAATTAAGCCCATGGTGGCCCACAAAGGCATAAAAGTATATACAAGAGAAATGTTTGAGGAGTCAGAAAAATCCTACTGATACTGAGGTCTTTCTGGTGATGGGTGAAGCTGAGAAGGTTCTTTGGCTGACGGAGGACAGACATGAACAAATCCTAAGCCCTGCCATGCCAGAGAATGGAACTTTTATGAAAAGAGATCATGTAGTGATGCACCTCTGCTATAAGTGAATCTAATTATTCTCCATGGCTGAATGTTCAACTCTTCACAGCCTCTGGTTATTCGTGAGGCAGAAATTCAGTGCTAAAAGTGCAAGCATGCTGTTTTTGTGGAAGAGAGTTTCTCCAGACTGGGAGAATGCAGTCCATAGCCAGGAGAAGGAGTGTTTGTTAGACTGATGATCAAGTTGGTTTTTTGTTTTTTTTTTTTTCTTCCCTGGGCAGTCATGACATGAGGAGGTTAAGCCATCCACGTGTAAAAGAAGCAGGGTGAGTTTGAGTTGTTCAGCCGAGGCAGCTCATCCACAGCAGTCAAGGCCCAGGAAAGATGTTCCTATGCAGTTTGTACTAAGGGGGATAAATCGGTCCTGTGTTTTAAAAACCTGAGTCTACATCCTCAGCAGAAGTGGAAGGGAGTGCATGGACTTAGCTGCTTGTGCTCATTGATCAAGACTATGCAGCCCAGCACTGGAGGAGAAAAGAGAGTCAAGATAAAACAGAAACTATGGGTGCACTTATATAGGCATTCAAATGTAGTACATGCATACTGCAGAAGCCTCTTTCTTTTACAGGAGGAATCTCTCTGAAGCTTTTAATAGCAGTTGCTCGCAAAGTCTGTATTATAATACAAATAATAATTATAATACAAATTATATAATATATAATACAAATATAATATAATAATAATATAATATTTCCTTATCACGAGTGGCCCATAACAGTTTAGCAGCACTTGCTTATACTTTGCTATAACTGACTAGCAACCACTCCTTTGCATCATTACAAGCTGCTGCAGCCACTGCCCTGTCCTGCAGTTACCAGCTGTGGCTGGCTGGCTGCAGCTGCCTGCAGATCTGGCTGCTACAGACGGCCAGCAAATGAGAAAATACAAATGCTTTTATTGACTGAAGACCATACCTATCTCCCAAGGATGGGGTTCAGCCTGTCCTGTGTGCTGTCTCGCTGTGGTGAGTCAGTTATCTGCTAACAGTAGCGGGTTGTGCAACAGGCACAGCTGTTCCAGCAGATGGGCCTCCCAGAAACCAAGTCACAAGTTTCATTTCCATTGCCCAAAGTGAGGAGCCTCTTTTCTATTCAATTAACTTTCCTATCCTCCTGTGCACTGGGGTTATCCTGTCTGAGCTCTGGAGAATGCTGAGGAGTCATTCTGCTGCTTCATAGCAGCTAGGCTGGCTGCCCACCCTCAGGGGACACTGGCACCTGTAACCCAGCAGGTTTTCTGCCCTACCATCTAATTTCCCAGTGTGGATGCAGGAGGACCAAGAATAGCAGCTATTTTCTGAGCTTCCCTGCCTGGAAAGCTGCTCTGCTCCAGCCCTCTAGTCTTTTTTGCTACTGCCAAGGTGTTCTTTCAAGAGGAGAATGACAAAGCAAGACCTGAAAAACAGAGTTCCGTCCTGTCTCCTTCCCCAACCTTCTCTGTGTGGCCCTGAGGACATGCTGGGTCCCTCTAGGCCTGGCTCAGGGTTGGAACAACTCTGCTGCAGTCAGATGCCTGCTAAGAACCAGAGAGTTAGGTGCTGCAGGCACCCGTGCTGGACAAGGTGGATGAGCAGGTACCTCTGTGAGAGATGGTAATATTGACATGTATCCAGTCCTGATTTGGTTTTGTTTCCCAGCTTGGCCATTAGTCTGGAGCCAAGACAACTCAAGCACAAGCTGTCTCAGGGTGGAATCTATTTGCCCCTATCAACCTCACCTTCAGGCACCTGCTGCCTTTGGAAGTGATGGTTTTGTCTCCTCAGACCCTCAGTTCTCTGTGCCTCAAGCACTGGCAGTAGCCAGGAGCAGTTTGCTCCCTAGCAATGTTTACAGACTCTGTCCTCTGGCCATTGAGCAGCTTCTTCTTTCTTTGGAATTGTGAAATATGCTCCATGCCACAGGGAATAGTCAAAACTGGAAGTGGAGCTCCAGTGTGGAGCTGCCGGCTCTTACAGTCTTTTATCACAAGCCTCATAATATCTGATGTTTTGTTTAAAGCTCCAGTTCCTGTCATCTAGCAGTTACAAAACAGTATCAAAAGTTTTTTGGTAGGGTTAGGGTTGTTGTTTGTTGGGTTCGTTGGGTTTTTTGTTTTGTTTGGGTGTTTTTGTTTTTGTTTATTATTTCAATATGAAATCATTCTCCCACTCTCAGAGCTTCAGAGAAAAGCCTGAAAACATGGCCCAGGGCTCCAGTACCAGACAAACAAATAAAAATTCATATTTATACTGTATTTGCATGTCATTTGTAAGACAGCCTCACCAGCATTTCAAGACTGGCAACACCGCAGTGTTTTCATCTGTGGCTGGGAAGCACAAAGGCCAGCTCTCCAATGAGATTATATCCCTGCTGATTCCTCAAGGTCATATTCTGTATGATCCAAACAGGTTTATAAATTGCCCTGCTTAGAAAAAGGTAATTTAATTTTTTTAAACCAAATTCATGTCTGAAGTAGCATGTGGTTCTTAGCAGGTCACTGTCTCTGACTCTCTGGTGACCCCAAAAAGCTCCATGCAGGCAGTGGTCAATAAGGGGGAAGCTCATTCTCAGTTTCACAAACAGACCTGCCAGTTTCTAGATGTGGGTTCCTGCCCTTCCTCTGGTTTCCACCACACCAACCCCACAGGCTGAATCTGGCCCACAAGTTTGGCTTGACTCCCTGCAGGTGTAGCACACCATGGCTTCACATCCTGCCATGTCACAGCAGCTGCTGTGAGAAGTCCCATTTCCAAAGAAACATTTCAGTCTGGAAGTTCAACAGAGATGTAAGAGGTAACATGGTTAACACATGAGTGTGCTACTGTCCCAAGCATAGAGAGCCCTGTTATAACAGGATCATGTTAAAAAGCCAGTGGTTGCCAAAATCTAAGGGTATTTTACTTAACGGAAATGAGCATGTCTGCTCTCCAGCCCTAAGGATAATTGGCACAATTTAATCATATACGCTTGTGCAGTCTCTCCTGCAATATTGTGTGCAGCTTTGGTCACTGCAATACAAGAAAGGTATAAAGCTCCAAAGGAGGGCAACAAAATGATGTAGAGCCTGGAGGGGAGGCCAGCTTCCTCAGGAGGGGCAGGCACTGATCACTGCTCTGTGGAGACCAGGGGCAGCACCCAGGAAATGGCCTAAAGTTGTGTCAGGGAAGGGTTAGGTTGGATAGTAGACAAAGTTCTTCCCCCAGAGGGTGGTGGGCACTGAACAGGCTCCCCAGGGCAGTGGACACAGCAACAAGGAGCCTTTGGATGATGCTCTGGGGTACAAGGGGTGACTCTTGGGGATGGTCCTGGGCAGGGCCAAGAGTTGGACTCAATGATCCTTTTGGGTCCCTTCCAACTCAGTGTCTTCTTTGATTCTGTGATTCTATGATTTCTCTTCAGATTCAAGTAGCCTGGACCAAACCCTTCATCAAGCACAGAAATGGTTCAGAGCTCATCATCTTGGGGCAGGGACAGTCACAGCAATGTCACATCCCAGGTGTGATGGGTATGAGGCCTGCCATTCTTCCCTTGGCTTTCACAAATGTAGCCTAGAAAAGCATCACACTGCTGTGATCAGTGCATGCTGTAGCCACAGAAACATAAGGGCACTTTGTGTTCACTGATTTTCCTGGAGTAGGTGCACTTTTAGGTCCAGTCCATTTGGATCTCTTGGAAAACTCTCCATCCACATCCCTTGCTCCTGTTTCTTTCTAGAGAAACCCAGGATGAAACTATGGTGCATACAAGGGGACACAGGGTATGCTCCTCCTGCAATGGGGACATTGCCACAGGGTACCCACTCCAGAGAGAATAGGACAGCAAACATTCCCGAAAAAATTAATAGAGATAGTTAAAAACATGTTCCCCATGTGCATGGAAGGCTGTCCATGGTTTAAATGTAAGTGAGGGAGAAGCATTGAAAGATCTGTCTCATGGTAAGGCTACTCTCATAGTGTAAAAGATCAGGGAGTATAGTCATGGAGGGCATTAAGAACAGGTCAGACAAATATCTGATGGAATGGCAGAGAGCTGATCCTGCCTTAGACACCTTGGCCTCTGTAGAAGACTTCCTGCACTGCTGTCCCTTTTCTGACTACTTGTCCTGACAGATTTCCACAACTCTCCATAACAAGTGAAGGTAGTATTCAGAATGCAACCATTCAGCTGAATACATCATTCAGCTGCTCTGCCTCACCCTGAACAAGTGACCAAAAATGAAGGGTCTGTCCTGCTGTGTCCATCTCTCACCCTTGTTCAGCAGAAAGTCTCTCCACATCTTCTTTTCTTGACCTAGCCATCAGGATGAGGCCATGAACTAGTCATTCAGAAGACCTAGGCCTTTGGTTGCACAAGAACTACTTCCATGTTCAGGGTTAAAATGCAACTATTATCTTTGGGACTTATGAATACCACAACAACCAGAAGCCTTGTGCCACAATGATGTTAGAAAATGACATTACAACATCCAGCCCTCCTGATGCACATCCAGCTGCTTCATGAGTCATATTGCAGTGGGGTATCTCCTCCTAGGAATTCATGTCCCCCAGAACATCAGTCAGAACATCCTTCTGCTCTTGAAAGATCCAGATCTGTGAGCATAAGAAGACATCATGGAGGGATATTTTCCATGAAAACAAAACTCTGCCTTTCCAGAGGCCAAACAGGGCTTTGCAATGTTCATCCCATGAGTATTCAGCAACCAATTTAGTTTCTAAAGCTCTCAGTCTCCCATGTTCCTAATGAGTTGGTATCGAGGTGGGAGGTCTGAGAGCCACGCTGTATTCAAAAGAGCAGAGAAAAGAGCACATTAATGACCATGTTCCAGCCAGTGGTTTTAATAAAGCAGCAGGTACACTGGAAAGAGGCTCTTCAGACTCACCTGCCCAAAAAATGAAGCAATTGCAAAATATTCAATAACCTTTCTATATAACCAAAAAGTCAGCCTTCCAAACTACAAAGAGAAATAAGAATCTGAGCTGTTAAAAAAGAATGGAGAGTTTTGGACAAAAATAAACAATGACTGGCATTTAAGGAACTTAAACTGCATCAGGAAAGAAAAAAAAGTCCTCCTCATTTGCTCTGGCTTCTAATTTTTTCCATATTTTTGTCATTAGATGTTATTAAAGTACTACTGTTCCAGGACTGGGTGATGAAAGGCTGAGATATGATTCAGCCCCCTACGTTACATAAACAAACCCGGGTCGTTATGACATCCACAGTGATTTTTTTATTTTTTTTTATTTCATTCTTTTGAGTCCTTCACCATCCCTCATTAATGGTTGTGCTGTGGAAGCTCTTTCAGGTGAACAAATGCAATTTCAGGCTCTTTCACTGCTAATGGGACACAACAGGCTTGCAAGCCAGCAGCCTGCTTCCTGAACAGCCTCCTCCTGAGTGGGCCACGGTGATATGGTGATAAATAGAGCAGACATTTAAAGGAGGATTTGAAGAGCAGACCGGGAAGTGTCAGGTTAAAGTCAGGCCTGACCCATTAATCAGCACAGGAGACAATGATGCCGGTGTGACCGGATGGGCTGACTTATGATTAGTTCAGATTTATCTGAAATACAACAAAAGGGTGTTCTGCTGTTTAAAGAGCCTCTTTCCCTTTTCCTCTGGCAAAATCAAGGCATTGTTTAGAAAGCCAAAGAGAATGACGTTCAGAATTCTGAGGACATTTCCAAAGATAAGTTTAGAAGGAGGTACAACACAACAAGAACTAAAAAACTAGTCTCTCTCGTTGTGGCAGTCTCTGGCATTTGAAGATGAACCAAAGCCAACTGAAATCAGTAGGAGGATAGCCACTGAACTGAGTGAGGGTTGGATTGGGTATCATCACAGCACTGCAGTCGTGGGTTTGAGGGCAGATAGGTTCTCTAGGACCTCCAAACACTGACACTTGAGTGTTAACCTACATGTCTGCTTCTACATAAAGCAGTCCTCACGGAGTGAGAAATGTAAAAAGTGGGAAGTGTGCACAAAATATTCCTCTAAAGTCACTGGGTTATTTCATCTATTTCATCTAACTGTAAGAGGGACATTTTCACCCTGAAGGCTTCCCACAGGAAAAACCGTAGCAGCCTGACACAAGAAGACATACACAGAAGGATGAGGAGCACACAGTCAGTCTATTCCTCACATCTTTGAACACAAAATCATGTCAGCAATACTTCCTCTCAAGGGCAGGCATGGCAAAGAGTGTAGCTCCATGTGGGAGTGGCAGCGTGAGCCTTGCCTTGTCATGAAATGCCTCAGCTCTAAGATGATGCTGTGGTCCAAGAAATTATCCACCTCTCTGACTTTAATTATTATATTTATTGCAAGGATAACAAACAGGCAGTAATAAGTAAAAACCTCAGCTAATGTAACAGCAGCATAAAAATGGTCATCTGGTTGCATAAAATTTATATCTATATATATAAACATATGAAGGGATTTACTTTTCATTTTAATTGGGTGGCCTGCTTACAGTATGAATGGTTGTTGGCAGTCTAAAAGACAGCATCAAAAGATGTTTAATTTTATGCCACCATTAGTTTGGACAGACTGCAGAAACAGTTCTCTGTAGCCTTTTGGCAATTATTACTTCCATGCCCTTGAACGGTTCTCCGAACAATAACAACAACAACAACAAAAAGTAAAAAAGGTTTTGCTGTCTGCAAAATGTTGGTGTCTGTTTAACTTGTGCTAGATCTTTTGGAAGCATTTGGTGTCTGAGTAGCTCCCCTTGCACAGGGTTGTGAGGGAGCAACACATTGCAGACACAACCCACCTCACCCGGGACTGTCACTCTACAGCCTGCAGAAAGTGATGCAGCTCTCAGACTGCCTGAGACTGTGGGTGGGCCACATCGCCCTCTGGAAGTGTCAAAATCTCTCCCTGGATGACAAATGGAGCAGAGCCCAGCACTGAGCTGTTCTTTGAAATATCTGACTTTGAGTTAGTTGAACTTGGAACAGCTATTGCACAGTTCCTTTTCCAGCATCAGCTCACAGTGTGTATTGACTTTCAGGCAGCAGACTCCTGACTTCTAAGCAAGATTTCACTCACCCTCCTGAGGGCTCAATTCATCTCTTGCTGGCAGCAATGGATGGATCCTCTTTGACTTGCTGGGAGATGCTCCAGACACCAAGAAAACCATAGAGATTGCAGCAGGACCTAAACAATGACAACCACCCATAACCATCCTATGGCACTGACTTTTGGCTGAGCATTAAGCCAATTGTCGGTATAATTGAGATAATTTTCTCAGCCTTCATCCTTACCTTGTCAGCATCTGAGCATCAGCATCAGCCTCTGCAAGATGCACAGTCCTGTTGCCCACTTTGACACACATTGGTTCTGTTACCTCCTCACAACAGCATTTGAAATTCTCACTGCTTTCAGTGGAAGAAGGAACAGATGAGCTGGTGTGTTGTTTGAAGCATATGAAGGGATTCATCACATTTGGATGCAGAAAACTGATCAGAAGATGCAGGAAACAACAAAACTTCACTGAAGGACTGCTGTCCTGACCTAACCATGCAACAGCCAAGGTGAAAAGCAGATTATGCTGGTATGCAGTTTATGCTTTTCTTCCATAGCAGTGCAGAACACCAGATCAGCAGTACCCAAAAGGCAATTCCCTCCCTGGAAAAGACTGAGATAAGAACAGGCAAGGTAAGCTAGGTATCCGATAGCAGGGACACTCAGTTTGTCTGTGGAAGACCTGCACATATCACCTCAGCTCCAGCTCTACCCCACGTGTGTAGGTTCTTCCATCTCAGTTCCAGTGCAATTTCTGCCCCTTCACTCCTGATTGTACCTTTGTTTCTCCCGTCAGGAGCTCAGGAAGGAAGCAGTTTTACAAACTTGCACCTCAGGAAGAGTTTATATCCACGGGTGCAACCTCACTTGCAACAGCTCATGGAAAGTGGGACATCCAAATGGCATCCAGAGGCACACGTGCAACTGCAAGGAGGAGGAGGATTTCCCCACACCGTCCCGCATTACTCTGGCCTAAACCTCCTGATGCTGTGACCTCAGCTGTGCGTCTGCTGTTGCCCAGGATCTGTCTGTCTGTCCGCCCAGGGTTTTGCACCACCCTCCCTCCACCTGCACAGACACAGGGCTGTGCTGGGGGGGCAGAACCCGCACCCAGGGAACTGCTCCCGCAAGGATGGGCAGCCACAGAGCCGCGGGACATCTGCTCTGCCTTTGCAAGCAGTTTGGAAACATCTGCGGCCTCCCAGCCGGAGGAGAGGAGAGACAACCCAGAGGACAATGCGGGCGGGCTTTGTGGTTGGAGCTCTGTCTGGAGCACTTAGGACACCCCTACTCTAATTCCTGCCGCGGCACCGTTTCCAGTCGAAGTCGCTGCGCTGGTCTGCGCCTTTGTTACTCCAGTCGCAGGGACTTTCGGGTCATTCAATTAATGCTCGAGAAGCACTCCGGTATCCCCCGGGGAGGGGAGTGCGTGGCCTCTGCGGAGGGTTGGGATGCTGCCGGCTCCCCCTGCCCTCCTCACGGCCCCCACCGCCCCCTCCCCATCCGCATCCCGAACTGCTGTTCCCTGGGAAGGGCTCACCCAGCGCCGTTTGTTTTTTAAGGTTGTCGCTAGAAAACTCTCCTGCCTTTTCTTCTTCTTCTTCTTCTTTT